>JAKSZT010004128.1:53286-82492 GCA_026826555.1 Tolypeutes matacus
TTTTTTTTTGGAGAAATAAAGGATCCAAAAGAAAGCCTTTTGTAGTCCACCTCCTCAACCGAGAGGACCCTAAATATGCTAGTGGAAACTTACCAAACACTTCCCACTGCCTGTCGCCCCTCAGGAGAGCTGAAATTCTGATACTCCTCAGTGCAGAGCTATAAATTTGGCTGACTCCGCCCCCTCCTGAGCTAAGTCTCTGTAACCCATGGCAGTTAACTAAATCAGGATTCCTCAGCAGATTTGCCTCTCCCCGCAGCCTGGCACCACTTCAATCTGGCTTGTTTGCTCCCCAAAGGTACAAGAGGGTCCAGGCAGCCAAACCCACAGAAAGGAAACCCCTCTCCACACTCTGCCAGAACCCTCCCACTCTCAGAGAATGCTCCCTCTCACTGGGTTGCCAGTGGGAGTCGGCACTCGCCATAGCCCTTTGCCCTGATGGTGGGGCTTAGCCCTCCATGTCTAGGACTTCCACCTCGGGAAAATCTCATGATTTTATGTTGAGCACTCCACCTCACTCTCCAGCTCCCTCCAGATCAATGTCACTAAAGATTTTGCTCTGTGGGCTCCCAGAAAGACCACTCAGGCCGGATCCTGTCCCCAGTTAGCCATCCTCTGTGAAAGAGATGGTGAGTGCCCACCTAGTCGGAAACCATCTTCCCCAGGTTTCTAATGCATTTTTCATGGTCTCTGTTACTCTATTAACCCTCTGTCAAGATTTTCTGTCTAATGTTGATAATGTTGTATTAAAGACCCACACTATAATTGTAGAGGCATCTATTTCTTCCCTTGTTTTTACCATATTTATTTCATGTATTTTGGTGCACCCTGGTAGATGCATAAATTTATATGATTGTTCTTTCTTCTTGATAGATTACTCCTTTTATTAATATATAATGTCCTTCTTTGTCTCTTACAATAGGTTTGCATTTAAAGTTTATTCTGCCTAATATTAGTATAGCCATTCCTACCATATTTTTGGTTATTATTTGACTGTAAAATCATTTTCTAAACTTTTCCTTGCAAGTTCCTTGCATCCTTGGTTTTAAGGTGACTTTCTTTTTGAGAACACATAAATGGGTCATATTTCCTTATCCATTCTGCCAATCTGTGTGCTTTGAGTTTAGAGTTTATTCCATTAGTTTTTTATGTTGTTATTGTCAAGGTAGTTGTTACATTAGGCAATTTTTTTTCCATTTAGGTTTATATATGTCAAATTTTATTTTTATCTTTTTATGATTTTAGTTATGCTTAGTAATAATCTTCTCTTTCCACCCTCCTTCAACCCTCTCTTTCCTGTTTTTTCCTTTCAATCTTCAGAACACCCTTTAATATTTATTGCATTGCAGGTCTCTTGTTAACAAACTCTCTAATTTCTGTTTATCTGTGAATAATTTGAACTCTCCCTCATTTTTGAACACCAGCTTTGCTTGATGCAAAATTCCCACCTGGAGTTTTTTTTTTTTTTTTTTTTTCTTTTAGCAGCTTAGCTATGTCATACCACCACCTTCTCCTGTCCTTGGTTTCAGATTTGAAAACAGCACTTAATATTAGTGATCTTTTCTTGTATGTGATGTATCTTTTCTCTTTTCCTGCTTTCAGAATTCTCTCTTTGTCCTAAGCATTTGACAATCAGATAGGTATATATCTTAGGGTAGGCCTGTTAGGATTTACAGTATGTGCTGTGCTTCCTGGACATGCACATCCATGTCCCTCATAATAGTTGGGAAATTTTCAGCCATTATATCCTCCACCCCACCTTCTGCCATCTTTCTATTCTCTTCTTCCTCTCAGATGCCTATAATGCATATGTTTGTGCATTTTGTGTTGTCATTCAATTCCCTAAGTTCCACTGTTTAATTTCAAATGCTCTATATTTGATGTCACTAATTCTTTACTTTGCCTGTTCAAATCTGTTGTTATGTCCTTCAAGCATATGTTTTTTCATTTCTTTCATTGTGCCTTTCATCACTATTAGATCTATCACTCCATGTATGTTTATGATTCCTTCTGGGTGTTCCTTCAGTGTCTTCTTAATATCCTTTGTCTCTTCTTTCACTTTATCAAGTTGATTCATGCTATTTGTTTGGACATGCTTTATTTGTTTTTCCACATTCTGCATCTCTTCCTGCACTTTAGTTTGTCCAATAAACTGGGCAATATCTCTCTGTTCCTTCTTACAACTTATAACTTTTTCCATTGCCTAGATGTCTGTTTACCTTGATCAGCTTATTCAGTTGGTAATGTGCTCTTTCTACTATAGGGTTTTACTATATATTTTTTGTGTTAAGGTCCTCTTTGACACTTGGTTCCACTTATTCTATATCATTTTATTTGACCCTTGAAAAAATATTAAGATCATAAGGAAGGAAGGAAAGAAGAAGAGAAAAAAATAATTAAAAAGGATGGAAAGAAACCATAAGAGAGTCATAAAAAATAAGTATAGTGAAAACTCATAAAAATTAAAAAGAATATGAAATTAAAAGTCGGATTAAAAAAAAGAAACAGGAAAAAGATTAAATGAAATACCAGAAAGATGAGAGGAGAAGAAGAAAATGAAAAACAAACAAGAGAAGGTAGAATGAAAGAAAAGCAATGGAAGAGGGCAAATGAAAGAAAGAAAAGAAATATAGAAAATGAGGAGAAAAAAAAAGAAAAAGAAGAAAAAAACAAACAAACAAACAAATCCTCCCTCTCAGGCCAATAGCAACTATCTCAAGTTGTCTGTGCTCGCCAATTAACCACCCTGCAGCCTGCCCTCCACAAGTAATGTTCCCAGGTATAGAGCAAAGAATAAAAATAAATTTAAAAAAAATTAAAAAACTAAAAAATTATCCCAATATAAGTTCCCTGTCATGAGGCTGCTTGTCCCTCAACTTCCCCTCCCACTGGAAGCTGGCTGTATGCCTGACTACCCAATAGATTGCTCTCTGGATCACTTGTCTTCTGGGCTTTTGGGCATCTGGTAGCTCATGGACTGCCCCTCCTTTCCTCCCTACCCCTTATGCCAGTTGGGTGTCTGAAGGCTGGCAGGTTGACTCTCCCTGCCCCTTTCCCTCAGGCCTGTAGGGCTTCTGATTGCCTGGTGCATGAATCACTGGGCATCCCTCCCTCCTCAGCTGTTAGACACTTGTCAGCCTACCCCCTCATTGAACCAGTTCCTCACTCTCCCAGGGCAGAAGGGTGGTACCACCCACCTGATTAGCAACTGCCTTCTCTCTCCCTGAAACGATGTCAGCCTTGACTGGTATCTTTCCTTTTCCCTTGAACCAGCTTAGATCCAAACTGCCTGCCCTCTCTCTGCTCTAATTACACTCTTCTCTATCCCTGATCCAGCTGGGTGCCTGTCCCACACCATTTTGGTCCACAGGTCCCCAACTTCAAGATCCTGCCAGGTACCAGGACACACCCTTTTTTACCTATGGGCATTCTGCCCTCTCTGAGTTGGCTGAGCACTGATCTTCCAGCCAGATCACTTCCCTATTACTTTGATCCAGGAGTGCACTGGTTTGGGTGCCCTATCTCCCTTGGCTTCCCTCTCCCCCAACCAACTGGGTCCCTCCTCTGTAACTGTCCTCTGTGATTGTCCCTGCTGTCCTGCATCTTACCTTCTACCAGGCCGACTTGCCTACATTCCCACAGTTACTCAAGAAGGAAGGCAACATGCTGTTTCCTATTTCACCATATTAGATCTCCAATACTACCTCTTTTACATAACTTTTACTTAATCTAGTATTCATTCTGTTACCACAGCCCTTTAACTGTTTCCTGGAGCTTTGAGAAAAGATATTTTTTCAGTCCATGCTAGTTGTTCAAACCTTCTGCCTAAGGACAGTGTCTTACTTCACTCTCTTGACAATGGCCAGGGTGATTTTTTTTTTATGGCAGTAGGTTCATGATGATATTCATACATTCCTTGCTTCTATAATGAAATATAAATACAAAGCCATAATTAACTTGAGGTGACAATTTTATCAGTAAGAAGTTGGACTCTGTGAAAGGAAGTCTGAACAAGTTACCTGTATTGATGGTAGAATAGACCAACCCAGAGGCCCATGAGCCACCAGCTGCCTGTGTGCACAGATGTGGGGTGATGGTGAGCCCATAGTGCAGAGGGTGGCATACAGCAACATAGTGATCATAGGACACCACCATAAGGAATAAAATCTCTGTAGATCCAAACAAAATATACAGGAAAATCTGAGTAGCCCATCTTGGGAGGGAAATCAATTCATAATTTGACATAGAATTCACAATCAATTTTGGAAAAGTAACTGAAATGCAGCAAATATCTATGAAGGTTAAATTGCCTAGAAGGAAGTACATTGGATAGTGCAGTTGTGGGTCATTTATAATAACAGTAAAAGTTAGAAAATTTCCAGCCAGAGCTCCCAGATACATAATTAAGAAAGTCAGACTTTGGAGGATGTGGAGCTCTCAGGAAGTTTTAAAATCCATAAGGCAGAATTCTGTGAAAATAGTAAGATTGTTCATGTCTTCTAATAAGTTGACATTTCCCTGTAATCAAATTATAAAATGATAAGAATATACTAAAACAAAATGGAGATAATAGGCACAACTCATAAATAAAACGGAGCAATTGGTATGTTTCTTTTGTGGAATTCAGATGAGAGGAAATGGACAAAATACAGTATTTTGAAGTCAATGATTTCACATATTACCCCATTATACTTTATACCCATTTCTCAACTCTGTTCTCTATGATAATTTCAACATTCATAAGATAATATAACCTAAGTATATCAAATAAGTTAAGTCAAGGTCATTATCCATTCTTTTATTGAGTCATATTTACAATATTTTTGTAAAAATCTTTTCAAACTCTTCCAGGAGACATCCAATAACTTTTCTCTCATTTTTGTCATTGGAAAGTGGTCATTCCAGATATGCTCTGAAAGAGAAATTCTGCATGAACCCCTTTGCTTGAACAATGAAAAGCTATTTTCTTTATGTACCAGCAGATTAAGATGATTGCTAATATCTTCCCATCTTTGGTCTGCTGAATATTGTTTTCTGTAACACAGCTAAATGGTTCTGAGATTCTTCTCAGAAAGCTTTTAATCCACAGACCAGGTTCATTATGCCTCACCACACTTTCATTTCATTTGTTCTAAAAGACAGGCATATGACCACTTTCTTTCAGCCTTTCCAACAATTTTTAAACAAAAATATGAATTCTTTTCAGATTCTAATGGGTTCCATTTTTCTTTTGCAGTGTGTACTGGATTCTCTTTCTGTCTGTGTAGTTTTTCTTCTTACTTGCAAACAATATCTAAGAAAAGTTTGATGACATTTCTTTTCCTCAAAGCATCCTTCCTTCCATCATGCATGAATTCCAATATTTGAAGAAATAATTTTCTGTCTGGATATATTGACTATGGACTTTTCTAGATTTTACTGAGATCCTCTTATGCAACATAGCTATTGTAATTTACAACTATTTTAATTCTGCTTGTCTTGAAGCATGCCAAATCATAAAGAAATCCTGTTTCAGTCTTAATTAAGCTTTAAATTCTAAAACTAATAATCTTGAGGGATATCCTTTCAAAAGTTTTTAATTTTATATATTGAGAAATAATAATGGAAAGGTAATAACTAAGAAAATGTTAGAATTAGCATTTTTATTACAAATAATGTTTACATACAATCAATTTGTAATTATAAGATACATGGCAAATTACATGAGCAATTATGTTAATAAAGTTGATTTTCTTTCAGTGATCATATTCATAGGAATTTCTTGCACTTTTGCAAAATATTTATGTAAATTATTTTTCTATTTTTTCTATTATGCATATTTCTTCTGTCACCCTCACTTTTATGAGGAAGAAATTGTCTTTTACCATTTTATTAGCTATGAGAAAAAAATGTTCATTTGGTACTACTTACATAAAGGTTGCTCATTTGACATAACCAAAATTCTAGATTATATTTTAATCTCCTTTTTCAAATCATACATTTTTGTTGATCCATGGAAATCTCATTTTTATCCTTTATCACTTCAGATTGCAGTTTTACTCTTAGTGTATAAAATCGTGGATTCCCTATGGTTAAAATTTCCATACATCTACTTTAGATTGCATCATGATATTTAAATGCAATACATTGAGTGTTACAGGAAGAAAGCATTCATGATTCATCCCTGCTCCTTATTAATTTAGTATACTTAGAAAATTATTAACTTCACAATTTTAAAAGATGGTAAAAAAATTTTGGGATACCTATTACTCATCAATTGCTAAATATATGAACTAAAATACATGAACTAAAATCTACATAGAGTGTAGCTAGTTCCTAATAACTTGCAAATAAATATAAGAAATTGTTCATAGTAAATACTTCATTGGACATGACTTATCAATTCATATTTGAAGGGCTACTTTTGTTTACTAGGATTTATTTGCTTGAAATGCTTTGGTAATACACAGATGTTTTTGAATTTTTTAGCAGTCTAATTCAATCTCCAAGTCATATTTAATTCATTTATACTACCTTAATTTCTTGCTTATTTCTGTATCATTATATTTTCAGCATTGGAATACAGTCAAAGGATCACATACATATTCCCCTATCATTTTAAAAACTAATAACCTATAATAAAAACAGAAACAGAAAGTTTCATACTTTCCGTGATTATCTATTTGTAATATGGGGCAGAAATATTTAAATATACTAAAGAATTTGAGAAATATCACAGCTATGTTAGTGATTCTACATTAGCCATTTTAAAGAAACTCATGGATTAAAGCATAAAAAATATACCTGAGAAATGAGGAAACATGCTTATCTTCTGTAATGTGAATATTTCTTTTGTACAATTATAGAGATTTTACAAAATCTGTGTGATCCTGCTTCATACTTCAAGTAGTCACTTCTCCAGGAAATTAATATTTACCCACAATAATAGGAACAATTGTTCTTCCAAATTCTATATAAACATTGTTATTCTTTAGGGATAACAGGTATGGTTTACATCTCTTGGGAGCCCTAGGGAACTGGTAATTACACCATCTAGAGAGGTCAGTTTTCTTTCAATTCCTGGTTATGAGGATTCTTTGGGTATACTCTTAAGATTAGTTAAATATATAACAGTGCTTTTTAGCAGTAAGATTAGCAAATGATTTTTTGTTAAACTCAACAAAAGAGAAGTACTTAGAACATTTCATTGTCACTTTTATTCAACATATTTTCCAATTTTAGGTCAGATCTTAAATATAATTTATTCACATTATAATATATCCATAAAATCGTGCCACCCCCATAAAATTGTATTTTTAAGGTTTTAGGGTGACAATATGGCCTTAAGGAAAACAAAAAGAAACAAAATGACCAGTAGTTACTAAGTTAAAGAAAAGTGGGATTCAATTTAGAATAGATTATAAAATGAAAGCAAGTAAAAATGGCTGTGGCATCTAGTAGGACATTAACCACAAGTGATTTGAAGAGATTCTTGAACATTGTAGATGGCAATAATGTTAGGCAAACCTCAAATTGTGAGTTACTACCCCTACAAAAAGGTCAGAGGAAAGTTGTCCATTTATTTTTATTCTGAAAAGGCTTATTAATTGCTGCCAGCCAAGAGAGTTTCAGAATATGGGAGAGGCTAAGAAGAGCTAAGTACAGTTTTGGAAAGGAGGGCTCAAAAATAAAAGTCTTTACATACACCTAAATGTTTTCAACACAGTTAAAAAGATTGGTAGGAAACTTTGGTGAGTAGAGATAAAAATCAACTATATGAAAGCAGGAATCACACTTGACTTGGTAAAGGAAGGACATTTTTGCCTTCAGTAGGAATATTTAGAAATGGCTTCATGAAGCCCTAGAAGATATTTACCAACTTTCATAATCACTCCATGTTCTCAATCTTTATATGTGAATTTTTGGCACAAAAAGAAAATATGTGAAAAAATGCCCTGATATGGCAAGAATATTCGATGTGAAACAAAATGCATAGAAGAACTAGGGTGGTTTAGCATCTTGAGATGACTATGAGAAAAAATGATGGCCAAGCATCTGATAGAGTCAAAATATTATTTTCATGAAAAACAGCACTCAGAAGAAGGTAATTGTAGGAAAAGTACATTCAAAAATGTATTACCTGAGTTTCCTTGAAATTTGGCAGAATATAATTTAATAGAACTTACAAAAATTATTTGCTCTCATGTTTTTTTGTTTTGTTTTGTTTTCTTTGCACTCTAAAAATTATTGAAAGTGCTAAATAACTTAAAGGAATATAATTTTAATCCATTGAGAATTACCGTATTAGAAATAAAAACATATATGTATAAACATTTGAATTATTAAAAATTAAATAATTAAAATATTGTTTAATGTAATAATACATTTAAAATATATTATTTTCCAAAAAGAAAATAAATGTTTGAAAAGGGAGAAAATATTTTATCCTTTTAAAATCTATTTTATTTTACCTTACTGGGAAGCATTTAAGTTATCATGTATCCTTCATTCATTCTGTTGCAATATGCTTGTTTGATTGAAAAATATGAAGGAAATATGACCTTTCACAGATATACAGATAGAAAAGGGAAGGAGTATTCCATTACAGCATTAAGATAATCATTAACCTTCTTTTTTAAATAATAATATTCTACAGCAAATATCAATAAGTGGTGATTTCTTAAAGAATAATTCCAAATTGGAATCCGAGAACTTATTAATAAATCTTTTACTTTCTATTAGATTTAGATCCATTATCTATTTTAGCAATGAGAATGCATTTTGCTCATGCATAATGTTGTAACATCAAGTAGTAGTGTCCATCTGGAAAGTATAGATTCACAGAATGATGCAGATTTTACAAATATGACATAATTCATGTTACAATTCCAAAATAAACCAAATTTATTAAAAGCAACAATCCTCTCAAACACATATTGGGAAACTTTCAATCTCATGTGTTTAAATTTCATTAGATTTAAAAATTCTTTTTAAATCTAATTTTTACTTGAAACTCAAATTTTTAATAATAGCAACTAATTTTAGTAGTTGTTTTCATTATACTCATATTATTAGAGCAGTTAGTTTACAGAAAAATCCTGAAAAAGTAGACTTCTCATATACCCCTAACTTCAGTTTTTTCTATTATTAGCATTTATTTTAGTGTATTGTTTGTCTTCTATTTTTTCATTAATCACCTGTTTAGTTGCTTTATCCATTATTGAACAAGTTTTATTGAAGTCTCCTACTATTACTGTTTAACCATATTTTTCTCCCATCAAACCTGTAATACCTACTTCTCATATTTTTGCCTCTGCTGTTAGGTGTGCATATATTTATAATGGTTAAATCTTGTTCTTTACCTGTCTACTTTATCAATATATTGTGCTACTCTTTGTCCCAATCAGCAGGATCATTTTTAATTAGAGCAGTTATGGTTTACAGAAAATTCATGCAGAAATAACATAGTTCCCACATAAATTTTCAGCCACATGCTTTTTACCTTATCATTAATATTATGAATAAGTACAGTTACTTTGTTACAATTGATACATTATTATAACTACAATTTTAACTATAGTCTATTTATACAAACACTGTTCTGATACCTGTCACCTGCCTTTTTGTCATACTTGTACCATAATATATCTTCATATATTTAATATCCAAAACCATAGATTTATCTTTACTTTTTTCACTTGAATTTTAGAATTTGTAAGTAGGAAAAAGTGGAGTTACATACCAAAAATATCATATGAAATTACTGGTGTTTATAGTTACACAAAGTGTTAACCTTACCGGGGTTGATATGTGACCCACTGTCCTTTCCTCTCAGTATAAAGAACTCATTTTATGATATTAGTGCAGCTTTTGTGCTGACAAATTCCTCCCTTAGCATTTCTTAAAAATCTGGAAATGTCTTGTTAATCTTTACACTTCTTTTGAAAGACTGTCACACCAGTCATACTTTTCTTAGGCACTTTTCTTTCAGCACTATAAAAATTTCATGCCTCTGTTTTTTTTTTTTTTTTTTTTTTTTGCCTCCATGGCTTCTGTTGAGTAATGGTCAATTTATCTTTTTTTTTCTGGGTAAAGAGGAATATTGTTTAATAATAATAATAATGGCCATTATCAAATTAATACTGCAATTTAAAAACCCTATGATGTGCTTTCACCACTTCTATCCAAATCCAAACATTTCCAAATGACTTTTTTTTTACAAGTTCTTCACAGATTAAACCTTACCTTTTCATTTTCTAACTTCATTTTGTTTTCTAGCGACATATCTAGTTAATATCTCTAAGAGTTTGTTCATTATATTTAGTTCATAACAGCAATATCATGCAGTATTTGTCCTTTTATGTCTGGCTTGCTTCACTCAACATAATATCCTCCAAGTTGATCTTTGATGTCATAAGCATCACAACTTCATTTCTTCTTGCAGCTGTATAATATCTCATCATGTGTACATACAACAGCTTGTTTATCCATTTATCAGTTGATAGAAATCTGGGTTTCAATCATTTGGTAATTGTGAATGATGCCACTATGAACATAGGGGTACAGATGTCTGTTTCCCTACTTTCAGTTCATCTGGGTGTATACGGAATTGCCAGGCCACATGGCACTAAGCAGAATTCTACAGTAGCTGTACCATTCTACATTCTATATTAAGAGTGAATAAGCATTCCCTCCTCTCCACATCAATCTCCAATACTTGTAGTTTTCTGGGTTTCTTTTTAATAGTGCATTTTCTAGTAGGTGTGTAATGATATCTCATTGTAGTTTTGATTTGCATTTTTCTAATAACTAATGATATTGAACATTTTCTCATGTGCATTTTCACCATTTGCATTTCCACTTTAGAAAACATCTATTCAATTATTTTAACTATTTTTTAATTGGGTCATTTGTCTTTTTATAGTTGAGTTGTAGGATCTCTTGATATATCATGGATATTAATCCCTTGTCAGATGTATAATTTCTAAATATTTTCTCCCATTGTGTAGATGTGGCCATTTAAAAACAGTTTGAAATTTTAATACCCCCATCAATTATGGATAGAATGACTAAGAAGAAGATGAACAGAAAAACACAAGATCTGAACAACACTATAAATCAATTTAACCTACAGACATCCACATAACAACCCACTAAACAACAGTAGAATATACATTCTTCTTAAGTGCCCATGGAACACCCTCCAGAGTAGACTACATGCTAGGCCAAAAAATAAATTTCAATATATGCAAAAGGATCAAAATCATAAAAGCATGTTTTCAAAACTTAATGCAATGAAATTAGAAATAAACACCAGAAGAAATTAAGGAAATTGTTTGTTTTTTATTTTGCTTTTTTTTCTTTCAGGCTGCCTTTTTACTCTCTTCACAATGTCCTTTGAGATACAAAAGTACTTAATTTTGAGGAAGTCCCATTTATCTACTTTTTTTCTGTCATTGCTCATGATTTTGTGTAAGGTTTAAGGGACCCCCACATACCAGAAGATCTGGAAGATGTTTCCCCTTATATTTTAGGAGCTTTATGGTCCTGGGTTTTATGTTTAGGTTTTTGAATGAGTTTAAATTGATTCTTGTATAAGGAGTGCAAATGGAGTCCTCTTTCATTCTTTTGATTACAGATATCTTGTTCTCCCTCATTAATCAATATGCCCATCATTATTTCAATACCATGGTGTTTTGACCAGTGTAGCTTTATAAGACACTTTAAGGTAAGGAAGCTTGTGTTCTCCAAGTTCACTCTTCTTTTAATATTACTGTGGCTGTTTTGGACCCCTATCCCTTCCTATAAAATTAATATTTGATGTTTATATTTCTGGAAAGTAGACTGTTGGAATTTTAATTGACTTTGTATTGACTCTATAAATCACTTTAGTGAGAATTGAGATTTTCATGGTATTTAATCTTCCAATACATGAACATAGAATGTCCTTCCATTTGTTTGTCTGCTTTGATTTCTTTTAGCAGTTTTTTATTTAAATTGTTGTTTCCTGAAAATAGACCCTTTATATTATTGGGTAAATTAATTCCTAAATATTTGAGTGTTTTGTTGATATTGTAAATTGAATTTTTTCTTATTTCCTCCTCATTTGTTCATCACTAGTATATAGAAACAATACAGATTTTTGCATGTTGATCTTGTATCCTGCTACTTTGCTAAACTCATTTATTAGCTTCTGTAAGTTTGTCATAAATATTTCAGAATTTTCTAAATATAGGATCATGTCAGGTGTGAATAGTGAGAAATTTACACCCTCTTTTAAGATTTGGATTGCTTTTATTTCTTTTCTTGCTTAAATCCATTGGCTAGAATTTCTAGCATAATGTTGAATAACAGGGGTGACATTGAGCATCCTTGACTCGTTTCTGATTTTATAAAGAATGCTTTAAACTTTACCCTATTGAATAGAATATTATTTGTGGGTTATTCATATATGCCCTTTATCATGTTGAGGAAATACCTTGCTATTCCTATCTTTCAACATGTTTTTATCAAGAATGATGTTGGATTTTGACAAATGCATTTTCTGTATCAATCAAGATGATCATGTGATTTTTTTCCCTTTCATTTTGTTAATGTGATATATGTGATAAATTTCTTGTGTTGAATCAACCTTTCATACCAGGAATAAAACCAACTTGATAGTGATGTACAATTATTTTAATATGCTGATATATATGATTTGCATATATTTTATTTTTTAAATCTATATTCATTAGTGAGATCTATCTGTAATTTTCTTTACTTGCATTATCTTTAACTGTCTTTGGTATTAATGTGATTTTGGCTTCATAAAATGTCTTGGGAAACTTTCATTCCTCTTCAGTTTTTTGGAAGAGTTTAAACAGGATTGGTATTATTTCTTCTTTAAATGTTTGGTCAGATTCACCTCTAAAGCCATCTGCTCCTGAACATTTCTTTGATGAAAGATTTTCGATGATTGATTCAATCTCTTTACTTCTAATTAGTCTGGTGTGGTCTTTTATTTCTTGTAGGTTCAATACAGGCTGGATGTGCATTTCTAGGAATTTGGCCATTTCAACTTGGCACACAGTTTCTCATAATATCCTCTTATGATTTTTTTTTTTTTAGTTCTGTGATGACATGCTGTCCCCTCTTTCATTCCTGATTTTATTTGCATCGTTTCTCTTTTGTTCTTTGTTATTTAGTTTAGCTAAGGGTTTATTCACTTAATTGATCTTCTAAAAAAAAAAAAAACAAGTTTTAGTCTTGTTGATTTTGTTGATTATGGCTCAGGCAAAGGAACAAATCAAAGTTCCAGATGAGACATGCTATGTGAAACAACTAAGCAATGGTACCCATATATTGGCACCTAATTCATACAAATCTCCTAAATCAAATCAAGAGTTGTATTACAACATGACTACAGAGAAAAGGACATTAAGAAGACACTGGGTAAGCACAAAGCAGAATTTGAAAGCTTGAATAGAAATTTAAAAGGGATTATGGGAATAAAACAGAAATTAGGTAAGGTTACAAATACACTAGAGGCATATAACAGCATATTTGAATTCATTGAAGAAATAATAGTTATGTAGAAGATAGAGCATCATAAATTGATAAGAGAAGAAGAGAGAGATGAAAGAATGGAATTGAAGTCCACAAACTAAGGGAGTAGAATGATAGCAAGAAATACATCAACATATATGTCATGAATTTTCAGAAAGAGAAGAGAAGGAAAAAAGGGCAGAAAGAGTATTAAAGGAAATAATATCTGAATATTTCCATCTCTCATGAAAGATATGAATATACATGTCCAATAAACAAGCATACTCCAATAAGAATATATCCAAATATATCTATTAGAAGACCAATGGTATTCAAAGTGTCAAATGCCAAAGATAAAGAGAAAATTATGAAAGCAGCAATGGAGAAGTGAAACATAAAATGTAAAGGGTGCCCAGTAAGACTTGGTCTGGATTTCTCTTGTCACAAATGGAGACAAGAAGGCAATGGTATGATATAATTAAGATAATGAAAGATAAACTAACAGCCAAGAATTCGTTATCTGGCAAAATTGGCCTTAAAATATGAGGGTGAGTTTTAAATATTCGCAGATAAAATGAACTGAGATAGTTTTTAAAAATGAATGCAGCTCTGCAGAAAACACTTATAAATGAGTTCTGCTGCCTGAAAGTAAAAGATGAGAGAGAGGCTTGGAAGAAAGTATAGATGTGAAGACTATCAGAAAGGGCAATGAAAAAGGTAAAAAGACAGATATAAATAACACACATGAAAGACAAAAGATAAAACGGTCAAATTAAATAATGCCTTTATAGTAATAACATTGAATGTTAATGGATTAAACTCCCTAAACAAAAGACAGATATTGTAAGAAAGGAAAAAAATATGATCCATCTGTATGCTGTCTACAAGAGATCCATGTTAGACCCCAGGATATATATAGGTTGATAGTTGGAATGTTGGAAGAAGATTTCCACACAAACATTAACCAAAAACGAGCAGGGTTAGTTATACTAATATCAGACAAATCATAATTTAAATGCAAAGCTATTATAATAAACAAAAACAATTACATTAAATAAATATTTATAAAAGTGACAATCAACCAAGAATAAATAGCAATCATAAAATTCTATGTATTAATTCATGGTGCCCAAAAATAGAGGAGGCAAACAATTGCAAAATTCAAGGGAGAAATAGATGACTGTACAATAATAGAGAACTCAATATACCAATCTTATCAATAAATAGATCATCTAGCCAGAGGATCAATAAGGAAATAGAGAATTTGAATGTATTAGTCATCCAAAGTGCTGCTGATGCAAAATACCAGAAATCTGTTGCCTTTTACAAAGGGTATTTATTTGGGGTAGAAACCCACAGTTACTAGGCCATAAAATATAAGTTACTTCCCTCACCAAAATCTATTGTCATGTGTTCGAGCAAGATGGTTGCCAACATCTGCCAGGGTTCGGGCTTCCTGGGTTCTTCTCTTCCTGGGACTTGCTTGTCTCTGGGCTCAGCTCCTCAGCTATATCCACAAGGTCAGCTGTAGACTAGGCTTTCTAGGCTTTGTCTCTCTCCACAAAGTCCAGCTGTAGATTATCAAGTAAATGTATCTATCTCTCTTCCCCAGGCTTCTGCCGTGTCTAAGAGCCATATCTATTCCTATGTGTTCTTCTCCTGTGTGTTCGCTTCCTGGGCTCCAGCTCAAAACTCAGCATCAGAACTCCAACATCAAAACTCCAACTAACTCCTCTGCCTTGTAGGTCTTTCTGTGAGTCCCCATCCATCAAGGGAGTGGAGACTTAATGGCCTACTTATGTGGCCCAATCAAAGCCCTAATTATAATTTAATAATGCCCAGATACAGACCAGTTTACACACATAATCCTATATCTATTTTTGGAATTCATAAACCATATCAAATGTTACATTGCATGATAGAATATATGAACTAGACCTATTGTTGCAGTGATGAAATGAAAACCCAAGCAGCACTCTGAGAGGTGGAGGAACAAAGTTTTATTGCGTGCAGGCTTAGAGGAGAGTCAAGTCTCCAAAAAATCTGAACCCTGTGTCTTGATTTTTATCAGTTTATATAGGGACTCTAAGTGTGCAAATTCCTAAGCAAGCAGGCAGACAGAGGTTACAAAAGCAAAAGGAGTGAGTTTAGCCTATCTTCCTAAAGCAGAGGGTTAATAGGGAGGAAAAGAGTCATTATCTGTTTAGAGTTGTAAATTCCAGTTTAAAGGGACAGGCTGGAAGTGCTTATCTTTCTAAAGATATGGATTCCAGGGAGAAAAGGGAGAAAGGGAGAAAGGGAGAAAGGGATGGGAGTTGCTTATCTTCCTAAAGCTGTGGGTTTCTGCTGAGGGGTTTAGGGCCACAGCACTTCCTTTATCAACTTAATTTCTGCTTATTACAGCCAGTTTCAGAATTTGGGGGTGGTGTAACAGACTTTCTGTATGCACAGATCTCTGACTCCATTTTAAGTCTCATAGCCTAAGTTGCTCCATTTTAGTTCATTTTTTTTCTAAATCTTTTCTCCCATTACATAAGTTTCATTTTTGCTTTCATCATAAAGTCTTTTGATGTACAAAAGTTTTTAGTTTTGATGAGGTATCATTTATCATTTTTTTCTTGTGTTGCATGTGCTTTGGGTGTAAAGGTGAAGAAACTGTTGCCCAACAGGATCCTAAAGGTGGTTCCCTACATTTTCTTCTAAATAGTTGAAAACCCCAGTATTATCTTTTGGTATTTTATACATTTTGAATTAATTTTTGTATATGGTGAGAGATAAAGGTCCTTTTTCATTCTTTTGCATATGGATATCCAGCTCTCCCTCACCAATTTTTGTTTCCCAATTGATTGGACTTGGCAGCCTTGTCATAAATCAATGTCCACAGTTATGACAGTCTATTTCTGAAGACCAAATTCTATTCCATTGTTCTATATATTTATCCTTCTGACAGTACCATCTTATTTTGACAACTCCAGTTTCATAACTTTTAAAGTCAGGTGCAGGAATCTACTCTGCAAAGTCTTGTGGAGGTCTGTCCAGCAGAGCCTGTGATGACACAATGTAATTACTCCAAACATGAAGGTTGAGAGATATGAGGGGGAGAACAGCTGAAGAAGCTGTCCACTTGAGCTGATCCCCACACACTTTTTATTCAGTAGCTTTTTTACAGTCAAAGTTAGGGTTCTGGTGCAGGGGAGCATGCAGGTACAGGGGTTGTAAATCACATAATAAGAATTCCAGGCTGATAGTGGGGAAACAAGATTACAGAAACATTAAGTGATATACATAGGAGATAGGGTGGGAGATAAGGGAGATAAGGGAAGCAGGAAAGTTCATGTTTATGGCAGGAGCTGATAAGGTGAATTCTGTGTGGTCAGAGAAACAGGCCTCCAAGCTGTTTCTTAGATGTGAAGATCAGAGGGTTCTCACAGTCATGAGAATGTATCTCCAAATTCATTCTTCTTTTTCAAGATGGTTTTGGGGATTGAGGGTAACTTACCTTTACAAATAAATTTCCTGATTGGCTTTTCAATTTCAGCAAAGCTAGCTGCTGTAATTTTGATTGGAATTACATTGAACCTCAATCATTTTTAGTAGACTAGATACGTTGACAATATTTAATCTTCCAATCTATGAGCATGGATGGTCCTTCCATTTATGTAGATCTTTGATTTCTTTAAAACAAATTTTATAATTTTTCATGTATAAGTGCTTTACATCCTTCATTTAATTTATTCCTAGATATTTTTAGTAGACTAGATACCTTGACAATATTTAGTTGCTATTGTAAATGGAATTTTTCTTGATTTCATCCTCAGATGGCTCATTACAAGTACATAGAAACAGGACTGATTTTTCTACATTGATCCTATATCCTACACTTTGGTGAATTGATTTAATAGCTTAAGTAGCTTTGTTGTGGATTTTGGGGGACTTTTCTATATTTTGGGTTATATTATTTACAATTAGTTTTACTTCTTCCTATGAAAATGTGTGATTTTTTTCTTTTTATTGCCTAATTGCTCTGGCTAAAACTTTCTGAACATTTGTTACAATTGATGTACAAATATTGAAACATTAGTATGAACCTTGGTCAATGCTTTACATTATGGTTTACATTTGGACCCTGCACTTTTATAAATTTTGATGAAATTTAACATGACCTATATCCATCATTGTGAGATCAGATAGAACACTTCCATTGCCCCTTAAATGCCCCATGTTCTGTCTATTCTATTCTTCCCTTCCCCACCTCTCAGGAACCACAGAAACCATCAGGCTTCACTCCTTGAACAAGTTTCACAGTTACTTGAACACTGAGGGCTTGACACACTGGTCTGTCCTCCCCTATTAGGCACTGCCTATGCTCTTGAAAGATTCCCACCCCTCTATTTGAGAATCTAACAGGATTCCCCAGGATGGGATTCCAATACCTTCATGCTCATTATGTTGGTGTCCACCTACTGATAGAACCCATTATGACAAGATGAACACTCACACACTCCTTAGAAGCCTGCCACAAAAGTCAGCCCTGTAGTGAATGGTCCCCACATTCAACACTCTAAACCAGTAGCCTTTCCCTGTCATGTTGCCAAAAGAACATATCCAATGTTGTACTTTTAACCACATACCTGCCAATTCCCAGTGTTCATCTGCTCCCTCACCCAACCCCCTCCCCTATTCCATGGACGGTTCAACCTACCCTCCCCAACCTACCCCCTGACAAACCAGCACTGCCCAACCCAAAAATATCATTTCACCACTGTCATGCTCCTCCACTGCAGAACTACACATTTCCATCTTATCATAGGTTTTGCCCATATGGGCGTTGGTTCATAACCTTCTTTTCCCTTTCTGTCTCCTGTAAACTTATCTTCCAGACTCTAGATCTGTGAGTCTGCTCAATTTACTTGATTCATATGAGTGAGCTCATGTAATATTTGTCCTTCAGTGCCTGGTTTACTTCATTTAACATAAGGTCTTCAAGATTCGTCTATGTTAACCTGTGTGTTAATATTGCATTCCTTCTTACAGCTGAGTAATATTCCATTGCATGTATATACTACAATTTGCTTATTCATTCATCTGTTTATGGGTATTTGGGTTGATTCCAACTTTTGGCAATAGTGAATAATGCTGCCATTAACATTGGTGTGCATATATATGTTTGGGTCCTTGCTTTCAATTCTTCTAGATATGTTACCAGTAGTGGAATTGATGGATCATATGGCAGTTGAGCTTTTGGAGAAACTGCCAAACTGTCTTCCACAATGGAGTAACATTCTACATTGCCACCAGTAATGAATAAAGGTTCCTATTCCTCCACATCCTTTCCAGCACTTGTAGTTGTCTGTTTTTTAAATAGCTGCATGTCTAATGGGTGTAAGGTAATAGCTCAATGTAGTTTTGATTTGCATTTCCCTAATAGCTATTAATGTTGAACATATTTTCATGAGATTTTTAAACATTTGTATTTCTTCTTTGGAGAAATATCTATTCAAAACACTTGAACATTTTTTAAATGGGTTGTTTGTATTTTTATTTTTGAGGTGTAGGATTTATTTACATATGCAGGTTAATAGGCCCCTATCAGATATATGTTTACCAAATGTTTTCTCCCATTAAGTAGGCTGCATTTTCGCATTCTTGACAAACTCCTTTGAGGTGTAATAGTTTTCAATTTTGAGGAGGTCCCATTTTTCTATTTTTTTTCTTTTATTGCTCATGCGTTGGGTGTAAAGTTTGTGAAACCATTTCTTAATAGAAGATCCTGTTGATACTTCCCTTCATTTTCTTCCAAGTTCTTTATGGCCTTGACACTTAAATTTAGATATTAGAGCCATGCCATCTTGAGTTAATTTTTTTATAAGGTGTGAGTTAGTGTTCCTCTCTTATTCTTTTGGATAAGGATATCCAGTTCTCCAAGCACCATTTTTTGAAGAAGCCATTCTCTCCCAGTAGAATGGGCTTGGTGGCCTTGTTAAATATCACTTGACTGTATGTGTGAGGATCTGTACCAGAACTCTCAATTCAGTTCCATTGGTCAGTAGGTCTGTCCTTGTGCCAATACCATGCAGTTTTGTCCACTGTAGCTTTGTCATGTTTTAAAGTCAGGTAGTGTGATTCCTCTGATTTCATTTTTCTTTTTCAGCATGTCTTTGGCTATAAGGGTTTTCTTGAACTTCCAAATAAATTTCAAAGTTAAGTTTCCAGTTCAGTGAAAATGGTGTGGTGATATTTATTGGGATTGCATTAAATCTGTAGATGAGTTTGGGTAGGATAGACATCTTAATGTGGTTTAGTCTTTCTATCCATTAACAGTGAATATTCTTCCATTTATTTAGGTTTTCTCTGATTTCATTTAAAAGTGTTGTGTAGTTTTCTGCATATAAATCACTTACATCTTTAGTTAAATTTATTTCTAAGCATTAGATTCTTTTAGATGCTTTTGTAAATGGGATTTTTTTCTTGATTTCCTCTTCAGATTGCTCATTATTGTTGAACAGATATGCTATTGATTTTTGTACATTAATATTATAACCTGCCACTTTACTGAATTTGTTTAAAAGCTATAAAAAGAAACTTTGACATAGATTTCTCAGGGCTTTAAATTTATAGGATCATATCATTTGCAAATATTGAAATTTTTAACTCTTCCTTTCCAATTTGGATGTCTTTTATATCTTTTTCTTGACTAAGTGCTCTAGCAAGTACTTTTAACACAATGTTAAATAAAAGCAGTGAAAGTGGGCATCCTTGTCTTATTCCAGATCTTAGAGGGAACACTATTATAATTTCACCATTGCAGATGGTGTTAGCTGTGGGTTTTTCATATATACTCTTTATCATGTTAGGAAGTTTCCTTTTATTTGTACCTTTTGAAGTGTTTTCATCAGGAAATGATGCTGTACTTTGTTGGATGCTTCTTCTGCATCTATGGAGATGATCATGTGATTTTTTTCTTTCAATCTGTTTATGTTTTTATTACATTGATTGATTTTCTTATGTTGAACCCTCCTCGCATACTAGGGATGAAATCCACTTGATCATGGTGTATACTTCATTTGATGTGTTGCTGGATATGAGTAGCAGGTATTTTGCTGAGGATTTTAGCATCTAGGTTCATTAGAGAGATTGTTCTATAATGTTCCTTTCTTGTGGCATCGTTGTTTGGCTTTGTAATTAGGCTGATGTTGGCATCATAGAATGAGTTAGGGGATGTCCTTTCCACTTCCATTTTTGGGAAGAGATTAAGCCAAATTAATGTTAGTTCTTTCTCAAGGTTTAGGTGAATTTACCTGTGAAGATCTCTTGTCCAAGCCCTTCTTAGTTGGGAGGTTTTTGATGAATAATTCTATCTTGCTACTTTTGGTTGGTCTTTTGGATTCATAAATTTCTTCTTTCATCAATGTAGCCTGCTTGTGTGTTTCTAGAAATTTGTCCATTTCCTCTAAATTATCCATGTTGTTGGCAAAGAATTTTTCAAAGTATCCTCTGAGGATTCTCCTTATTTTTGTGGGGTCAGCGGTAATATCCCCTTCCTTCTTTTTTATTTTCTGTAGTTGAATCATCTCTCTTTTTTTCTTTGTTAGTCTAACAATAAGATTGTTAGTCAATTTCATTAATCTTCTTGAGGAGCCAGACTTTGGTTTTGTTTATTTTTTCTAGTGTTTTATTATTTTCAATTTTATTTAGCTCTGCTCTAAACTTGTTATTTCCTTCTTTCTACTTCCTTTGGGGTTAATTTGTTGTTCATTTTCTAATCCTCTATGTGTGCAGTTAGGTTTTTTATTTTAGCTCTTTTATCTTTTTTAATGTAGGCATTTATGGGTATGAATTCCCCTCTCACTACAGCTTTTCCTGACTCCCATAGATTTTGATATGTTGTGTTGTCATTTTCATTCACTTTAGGTATTTCCTGATATTTTTAAAATTTCCTCCTTAACCAACTGTTTGCCTAAGAGTGTGTTGTTTAAATTCCATAACTTTGTGCTTAATCTCCTTCTCTTCCCCTTACAGATTTTCAACTTCATTCATTTGTGATCAGAGAAATTATTTTGTATAATTTCAATTTTTCTGTATTCATTGAGTTGTTCTGTGTCCTAGCATGTTGTCTATCCTTCAGAATGATCCATGTGCACTTGAGAAGCATGTATGTATTTGTCACTGGATTTGAGTGTACTGTTCTGTATAGGTCTATTAGGTCCAGATTCTCTAATGTATTATTCAAAGTTTTTGTTTCTTTATTGATTCTCTGTTGCGATGTTCTGTCTAATGGTGATAATGGTGTATTAAAGCCTCCACTATTACTGTAGATGCATCTATTTCTCCACTTTTCCAGCGATTGCTTTGTATTTTGAGGCACCATTTTTCAGTGCATCAATGTTTAAGATTGTTTTTTCTTCTTGATAGATTAACCATTTTATTAATATATAATGCCCTTCTATGTCTCTTACAACAGTTTTGCATTTAAAGATTTTTTTGTTTGATATTAGTATAGCTACTCCCACCTTTTTTTGGTTATTGTTTGTTGTAAAACTGTTTTCCAGTCATTCACTTCCAGCCTTCTTGCTTCCCTGGATCTAAGGTGAGTTTCTTGTTGACAGCATATAGATGGGTCATATTTCCTCATCCATTCTGCCAATCTGTGTCTCTTGACTGGTGAATTTAATCCATTAACAATCAATGTCAAGGAATTACTTTTATTACTCATATTTTCTTTAGGATTATGTATGCTATATATTGTTTTTATTTCTCTTTTTATCATGTTAATTGTTCTTACACCCTTCTCCAACTCTCTCTCGTTTTTTCCTTTCAACCTGCAAAACTCCCTTTAGTATTTCTTGAAAGACAGTTTTATTATTGACATAGTCTCTTAATTTCTGTTTATTTGTGAATATTTTGAACTCTCCCTCATTTTTGAATGCCAGTTTTGCTGGATGGAGAATTCTTGGTGGGGATTTTTTTTCTTTTAGCACCTTAACTATGTCATACCACTGCCTTATTGCCTCCATGGTTTCAGATGAGAAATCACTACTTAATCTCACGAAGTTTCTCTTGTATATGATAGTTTTTTTTTCTTGTTGTTTTCAGTATTCTATCTTTGTCTTGAGTATATACAGTTTGACAAGTATATGTTCGGTGTAGGTTTGTTAGGATTTATACTGTTTGGGGTGTGCTGCAATTCCTGGGCATGTACTTCCATCTCCCTCAATAAAGGTGGGAAGTTTTTAGCCATTATTTCCTCTGGCACACCTTCTGTCCCTTTTCCCTTCTCTTCTCACTCTAGGATGCCTGTAATGTGTATGGTTGTGCATTTTGTGTTGTCATTCATATCCCTAATTCCCTACTGGGTTTTTTTCTATCATTTTTATGTGTCTCTTCTGCTATCTGTTTGATTTCAGATGTACTGTCTTCTACATCACTGATTCTTTCTTCTGCCTGTTCAAATATGCTTTTATGTGCTTAGTGTATTTTTGATTTCTTGGCTTATGACATTCATCATCATCATGTCCATTAACTTTATATGTATGTTTATGATTTCTTCAGTGTGTTTTCCCAGTGTCTTCTTAATAGCCTTAATTTTTTCTTTCAATTCACTAGGTTGATTCATGTTATTTGTTTGGACATGTTTGATTACTTGTTCCAGGTTTTGCATCTCTTCCTGGATTTTAGTTTGTTCATTGAACAGGGCCATATCTTCCTCTTACTTATTATGACTTGTGACTTTTTGTTGGTGTATAAAAATTTGTTTATCTTGATGGGTTTATTCAGATGATTAGCTTCCCTCTCTAATCTAAAGTTTTATTTTGTTGTTATTTTTACATGTGTGGTAATGTTTCACTTTGATACTTTGCTCCTCTTATTCTATTTCCTTGCTCATGTCTATGTTTATTTGAAATAAAATTAGGGAAGCGGCTGTGGCTCAATCAGTAGGGCTCCCGTTTACCATGTGGGAGGCCCTGGGTTCGGTTCCCGGGGCCTCCTGGTGGGGGCGGGCCCGCCCGCACGGCATGGTTGGCTGACCCGGCGAGCACGAGCAGCAAGGGGGGATAAATTAATAAATAAATAAAATCTTAAAAAAAAAAAAGGAAATAAAATTAGAACTATAAAAAAGAAAGATATAGGAAGAGGAAAAGAATAATATGAATAATAGTATTAAAAAGTAAGACAGAAACCATACATGACCTAGGAAAATGAATAATTAACATGAGTGAGATGAATAGAGCAATAAGATTAAAAAAATAGAATAGAAAAAAATGAAATAAGATGCAGAATAGAGAAATATATATAGAATAAACTGAAAGGCTGAAATGATGAGAAGAGAGGAAAAAGAAAAAGAAAAGACAAAAAGACAAAAAGTCAAAAATAAAAAAAGGGAAAATCAGAAAAAAAGGAGGGAGAGAAATAGAAACAACAAAAATTGAAGACCATACAAAAAGAAGTGGAACGAAAGAACAACTGAGAGGAGAGGGGCCAAGATGGCGTTAGTGTAGGAGGGCACACACTGCAAGCTTCCAGAACAAGGCGGATTGTGGACGGGGTCCTGCCCAGGGGTCTGTGCTGTGCACACGTGGAGTGAGAAGCTTGGGACATCTATCTGTGTGCATCAATGGCGTGGATGGAATGGTAGAGATTCATGAGTTTTAAGACTCCCGGTGGTGGTTGGCACAGATGGCTGAGCCCCACGGTTAGGGAGGAAAAATAAAATAAAATAAAATGGCCATTTGGAGACACGAGCAGGGTGGAAAAGTTTTATTTTCTGGGGATTTGGCTGCCTGGCACCCCTTGGTCCTTGTGTGAACAGAACAAATGAGCTAATCAGCACCCGGTGAACCGGAGGGGGGATTCTGGTCGGGGAATGGAGCTGATTTACCTAGCCACCCAGGGATAAGACATGGGCCTTTACGGAGCCAGGAAGAAGGGACACTTCCCAAAAGAGGGAGGGTTCTGTTGGAGGACAGGGAAGGGTATTTTTTATTTTTGGACATCGATATGGCTGCCCCAAATGCCCCATAGCTTTGGGGAGCAGATAAGCCAACCTGAAGCAGCATCAGACTGAGAGCAGATGCGAATCTGAACACAAACTGATTTACTAGAAGCCTGATGATGCTCGAGCTCGGCTCCAGAAGGGGCGGAATCGGCGGTCTTTAGCACTCCTCACTGACTAACAACAAAGCTACAGCTAAGCTGGGGAGTCCAGAAAGTGGGATGTGCTTGATTAATTTCCACGGGACCAGCTAGGGTCCCTTCTGTAAGGGGGTTGGTCTAGAGGAGGAATTATTTTGGGTCCTGCATTTGGCTAAAAAAAATAAAAATTAAAATTAAAAAGTGAGAAGGTCACTTCAACAAATGAAAAATAAATTATTTTTAATTTAGTTTAATACTTAAAAGCTGCTTCAGGACCGGCATATAGAACCCTGTGGGGAAATTGATTGATAAACACAAGTAGGCAGGAAGGATCCACATGGAACCTAGGGGAATCATTGAACCCACTTAGCTCTGTTTGACTGCTTGCCTGTGTGGATCTTTGGTTTCTCTCTGATTCTTTCTGGTCTCTTGCTATTCTTTCCACTTTCCTCCCCCCTTTCTTTTTCCTTCTATTTTTTTTTTTTTATTAGGTGATGCCAGCTTGTCGCTTCTTTGCTGGGCTTCTTTTTCAGTAATTTCCCACTCGCTGTATATATTGATTCTGTATTACAAACTATCGCTTATTCTTCCTGCATCTTTCTGCCTTCTGTTTTCTGCTGTGGCTCTTAGAGACAACATTTATTCATAGGCCCACAACTTAAGGGTATCAATTTCTATTCCATCTATTTTGTTTTCTTCTTCCTTTTTTTATTAGTATTAACTTTTTCCTTTCAGACTTTCTTTACTATTTCTCCCCCTCCTCATAATTCTAGCCTTCTAAATCACTATATATATATTCCTCCATTTGTTTTCCCAGTCCATTGTAGGAACTCATTATTTTTTCCTAGTACTCTACACTGCCTACACAAGTTAAATATTCATCTCATTAAGTCTCATTTTGCCCCTCTTCCAACTTTTATCAATATTACTATTATCCTTCTGCCTTCCTTACATCTTTTGATTCCTCTGGCCCTAACCTTTTGCCTTCAAGGGAACATAGAAAGAAGCAATGAAATAAAATAAGAAGAAAGACTGCCAAAGAGAAAACTTAACTCACACGCAGAACCAACAGCTAAATAAAATTATAGAGCACAGACAAAAGATAATATAATGACCAGAGGGCAACAAAAAAATACAAAAGACTCTGAGAAACTGGAAAACATGGACCTGTCCAATGTACAAAATAAAAACAAGGAAGCAATGTAGAACATGGAAAAACTAATCAAAGCTATCCAAAGAAATATCATGGACCAACTTAAAGAACTGAAGAAAGAGATTAAGGATATAAAGAAGACACTGGGAGAACATACTGAAGAAATAGCTAACATGCCTAAAAAGGTAATGGATATGATGGTGAACAAAGGCACAAGCCAAAAATGAAACAGAAGCTGGACTCACATGGAAGCAGATTTGAACAGGCAGAGGAAAGAATTAGTGATATGGAAGACAATACAGTTGAAATCAAAGAGATTATAGAACACATAGACAAAAAGATAGAAAAAATCCAGCATGCTCTCAGGGAATTAACCAATAATACAAAATGCACAAACATATGCATTATGGGCATCCCAGAAGGAGAAGAGAAGGGAAAGGGAACAGAAGGAGTGTTGAAGGAAATAATGGCTGAAAACTTCCCAACTCTATTGAGAGAGATGGATGTGCAGAACCAGGAATCACAGCACACCCCAAATAGTATAAATCCCAACAGGCCAACTCCAATACATATACTTGTCAAAATGTCCAATGCTCAAGACAAAGAGAAAATACTCAAGGCAGCAAGAGAAAAGAGAACCATCACATAAAAGGGAAGCACAATAAAATTAAGTACTGATTTCTCAGCTGAAACCATGGAGGCAAGAAGACAGTGGTATGACATAGTCAAAACACTAAAAGAACAAAACTTCCAGCCACAAATTCTCTATCCAGCAAAATTGGCATTCAAAAATGATGGAGAGTTCAAAATATTCACAGATAAATAGCAATTAAGAGAGTATGTCAAGAAGAAACCAGCACTTCAAGAAATACTAAAGGAATCTCTACAAGTTGAAAGGAAAAAACAAGGGAGAGAGAGTTGGAGGAGAGTTTAAAAACAACTGAAAAGTCAAAAAGAGAAAAAAACAACATATGACATACATTAACCCAAAGAAAAAATGCCTGAAGTAAGGAATACGGTACGAGTAATAACACTGAATGTTAATGGATTAAATTCACCACTCAAGAGACGCAGATTGGCAGAATGGAAAAGAAAATATGATCCATCTATATGCTGTCTACAAGAAACCCACCTTTGGCCCAGGGATTCAAGGAGGCTGAAAGTGAATGGCTGGAATACCATTTTACAAGCTAACAATAGCCAAAAAAGGGCAGGAGTAGCTATTCTAATATTAGACAAAATAGACTTTAAATGCAAAACTATTGTAAGAGACAAAGATGAACACTAAATATTAATAAAAGGAGTAATCACTCAAGAAGAGAGAACAATCATCAACATTTATTCTCCTAATCGAGGTGCCTCAAAATACGTGCGGCAAACTCTGGAAAAAATAAGAGGAGAAATAAATTCCTCTACAATTATAGCAGGGGAATTCAACACACCACTATCATCATTAGACAGAACATCTGGACAGAGAATCAATAAAGAAACTAAGGCACTCAACAATGCATTAGAAGACTTGGACTTAATAGACATATACAGAACACTACACCCAAATACAGCAGGATTTACATTCTTCTCAAGTGCACAAGGAACATACTCCAAAATAGACCACATGCTAGGCCCCAAAACAACACTCAATTAATTCAGAAAGTTTGAGATTATACAAAGTAATTTCTCTGAACACAACGGAATGAAGTTGGAAATCAATAAGGGCCAGAGAAACAGGTTAGGCACAAGGATATGGAAGTTAAACAACACACTCTTAGACAAAGAGTGGGACAAAGAGGAAATCTCAAAAGAAATCAGTAACTACCTTGAAACTAATGAAAATGGCAACACAACATATCAAAACCTATGGGATTCAGCGAAAGCAATCCTGAGAGGGAAGTTCATAGCCATAAATTCATATATAAAAAAAGAAGAAAGAGCTAAAATTGAAGACTTAACTGCACACTCGGAGGAATTGGAAAAAGAACAACAAACTAAACCTAAAGGAAGTAGAAAGAAGGAAATAACAAAGATAAAAGCAGAACTAAATGAAATAGAGAATAAGAAAGCACTGGAAACAATAAACAAAACCAAAAGTTGGTTCTTTGAGAATATCAACAAAATTGACAAACCCTTAGCCAGACTAACAAAGAAAAAGGGAGAACAGATGCAACTTCATAAAAGAAGGAATGAGCAAGGTGATATCACTACTGACCCCACAGAAATAAAAAGTAATATAAGAGGATACTTTGAATAATTATATGCCAACAAGAATGACAATTTAGAGGAAATGGACAATTTTCTAGAAACCCACAAACAGCCAAAATTGATGAAAGAAGAAATAGATGAACTCAACAGTCCAATTACTTGTAAAGAGATAGACTCAGTCATTAAAAACCTCTCAACTAAGAGGGGTCCAGGACCAGATGTCTTCACAGCTGAATTCTACCAAACATTCCGGAAAGAGTTAACACCAATTCTACTTAAGCTCTTTTAAAAAATAGAAGTAGAAGGAATATTACCTAACTCATTCTATGATTCCAACATTACCCTAATACCAAAACCAAATAAAGATACCACAAGAAAGGAAAACTAAAGACCAATTTCTCTAATGAACCTAGATGCTAAAATCCTTAACAAAATACTTGCTAAACGCATTCAACATCATATAAAAAGGATTATACTCCATGACCAAGTGGGTTTCATCCTGGGTATGCAAGGATGGTTCAGTATAAGAAAATCAATCAATGTAATACACCACATAAAAAGATTGAAAGAAAAAAATCACATGATCATCTCTATAGATGCAGAAAAATCATTCAACAAAATACAGCAATCTTTCCTCATAAAAACATTACAAAAGATAGAAATAGATGGAAACTTTCTGAAAATGATAAAGGGTATATATTAAAATTCAAAGTTAACATCATTTTCAAAGGTGAAATCCTAAAAACCTTCCCTTTGAGATCGGGAACAAGACAAGGATGCCCACTATCAACACTTCTATTTAACATTATCTTAGAAGTACTTGCACGAGCACTGAGACAAGAAAAGGACATAAAAGGCATCCAGATTGGAAAAGAAGAAGTAAAAATTTCATTTTTTGCAGATGACATGATCCTATACAAAGAAAGCCCTGAGAAATCTACAACAAGGCTTCTAGAATTTATAAAGGAGTTCAGTAATGTTGCAGGCTATAAGATCAACGCTAAAAAATCAGTAGCATTACTGTACACCAATAACAGACAAAGTGAGGAGGAAATCAGGAAAAAAAATACCATTTACAATAGTAAATAAAAGAATCAAACACCTAAGAATAAATTTAACTAAAGATGTAAAGGACTTATATACAGAAAACTATACAACACTGTTAAAGGAAATCACAGAAGATTTAAATAAATGGAAAAATATTCCCTGTTCATGGAT
>JAKSZT010004138.1:0-12573 GCA_026826555.1 Tolypeutes matacus
ATCCAAGTCACCTGGTGAGGAGACAACGATGGGAAATGGCCATCCCAGGGAATGGAGAGGGCCTGCATCTGCAGGCAGGATCATCCCACCCACCATATCCATGGGATATAAGCCCTCTCTCACTTGGAGTTGGAGTGGACATCACCATCCCAGTCGCCTCTGGATTGGGGGAAGAACTATAGACTAGAGTGGACTTGATGGTATTCTCTTGCTCACATATGGTGATTCTTGCAATGCAAGAAATTATAACAATGAGGTGGAGCCAGTGGCCACTTGACAGTTTTTTGGGTAGGGAGGGGATGAGCAGTTGAAATACAGGGGCTTCTTTGGGAGTTGGAGGTTGTCCTGAGTACTGTTGTGGCAATGGATGTAGGCCATTTTAAATCAGCACACACCACTCAGAACTGAGTGGGAGAGAGTGTGGTCTACAGTGTGAACTGTGGTCTATGGTTGGTGGCAAGGCTCCAGGATGTGTAAGTTCATTGAGGTTGGTGGGCCACACTGTGGGAGATGTTTGTGTGGGATGTGGTGGGAGGTGTGGGAGGTGGGCAACATGGGAATCCCAGTGGGTTCCGTGTAATATTTTAGGTAATCTAAGCACCTCTTAAAATATATGTATATATATATATATAAATAACATTTTTGTAAGCAAATACACATATATGCATATATATTTATATATCATTTTACAAATGTTTGTATGTATTGTGAGAATTTTGATTTTTACCCATAATAAAAATAAATAATAATAATAAAAAAACCATATTAATAATATGAAGGCAAAAAAACCACACCTCAAGTGATGCAGAAAAGGCATTTGACTGAATCCATGACCCTTCATAGTAAAAACACTTAGAATATTAGGAATTGAAGAAAAGATCCTCAACATGATAAATGACATATATGAAAAGCCCACAGCTAACATCCTATTTAATTTTGAAAGACTGAAAGCTTTCTTTCTAAGATCAGGAACAAGCATTTATTTGGGGTCTAATTGCAATTCAGCTAGCAACCAAAATTGTATCCCATCATGGGGCTTCCAAGCAAAGATTTTAAAGAAAAAGAAGATTGTACCTGCTCTCTCCACAGCTATCCCCCCACTTCCAATGACAGTCTAACCCACCCTCCCCACCCTACCCCCCTCACAGACCAACACTGTCCAATCAAATTGCATCACTGCACCACGGTCATGCCCATTCACTTCACAACTACACCCTTCCACAGTATCATAGATTTTGACCATATGGGGATTGGAAAATTAGTTAGAATATGGGAGCATTTTTGAGACTTGGGAATTGACCTGAACGACATTGCAATAACAGATACAGATCATTAATCTTTTCATAACTTACAAAATTATGCAGGAGAGAGTAAAACTACAATGTAAATTATAATCCATGCTTAATGGCAATGCTCCAAAATATTTTCATCATTTGTAGTAAATGTACCACACTAATGAAGGATATTGTTAATGTGGAAAAATATGGGAGGGGTAGGGAGCAAGGCATATGGGAATACACTATATTTTTTATGTAACATTTATATAATCTAAGTATCTTTAAAAATAATAAAATTATATATATATAAAGAAGATTACATTAGTTGTTTTTACTGTTTATTTTTTTATTTTTTAAAATTTTTTAAAAAGATACTTAGATTACATAAATGTTATACACAAAATACAGGGATTCCCATATGCCCCACCTCTCACACCTCCCACAACCTCCCTCTCCTCCCACAAACTCCCACATAAACAACCTTCATTAATGTGGCACATTAATTGCAATTGATAAACACATCTAGGGTTTTGCCATTAAGCATGGACCATAGTTTACAATATAGACCACACTCTCTCCCACACAGTTCTGCATGTTATATGATGATATAAAATGACCTATATCTGTCATTGCAATGTAACTCAGGACAATTCCCAAGTCCTGAAAAAGCCCCTATATTACAACTGCTTTTCCCTCTCTCTGGCCCCAGAGCCTCCAGTAGCCACTGGCTCCACATCAATGTTGTAATTTCTCCAATTCCTTGAATCACAATATGTCTATAGCATAATACCAGTAAGTCCACCCTAGTCCATAGTACTTCCCCCCATCCTGCGGAGTCTGGGATGGTGATGTTCACTCCACCTCCAATTAAGAGGGGATTTATATCATATGAATAAGATGTATGGTATTATCCTGTCTGCAGCTGCAAACTCTCTCCATTCACTGGGATAGCCATTGTCTATCATCATCTCCTCACCAGTTGACCTGGGTGATTCCAATGAGCTGTAGAAGAGGCTTTGCTGATCCACTAAGGTTCTGGGCCCAGCTGGCACATGGACAGCCGAAAGACTCAAGTCTCTGGAATTACTCCAACAAACTCCAGCACCAAGTATAGGTTTGAATAGAAGGGACAGATGAGATATGTACAAAAAAGACAGTTGAGTTCAACACTGTCACTCTCAGGAGCACAAACTCCAAAGTAGGGCTCACTGGCAAGGCACCAAACTCCGGAGTTATCAGCACTGACATAGGACCTGGGTGTCTGCAGAGCCTTCAGGAGACCCACTGTTTGGGGTGATATCCACTAGGGAATTCTGTGAGATCCTACTGAGATGTGAATAAGTGTTACATCTGGGATGACCTCCCAACTCATTTTGAAGTGTCTTAGGCATATAAACTCATGTGTCTTTTACCTTTTCCCCCTTTCATTCAAGGTCTTTTTCCAGTTGCATTGCCAGTTGGCACTTGTTAGCAATCCCTCAGTTCCAAGGAGGCTAATCCCCAGGAGTCATGTCCCATGCTGGGAGGAAGGTAATGTTTTAATATGCTGAGTTTGGCTTAGAGAGAGGCAATATTTGAGCAACAAGGAGGCTCTCAGGAGGCAACCCTTGGGCACCCCATAACAATAGGCTGTTTCAATTTCAAGAACAAAGATTCATAAGGCTAGTCATCAATATCAAGGGCCCATCAGTGTATCATCCTCCTTTAACAATCTCTGCCCCTGCACTTGGGACACTGTCACTGCTTCCTTAGAGAATGTGGAAGAGCTCTTCAGGATGGGAATTCAGTATTCTCTCATTTATTGCATGATTCTCCATCCACTGTGACAATGCCCTGTGAACATTTGAACATTTTTCTATATCTTATATTTATGCTCAATTGAACTACCTCCCATGCATCCCCCATCCCTAACACCCCACACCAACAATCTTACCCCACCCCATTTGTAACCCTTCTGTGATCCAAAGCTTCTTCAAAGATGAAGCCATTATAATAGCTGAATACAATTAATAGTAAAATGAAATAATAATGATAAGTTTAAATGTAAGAGATAAAATACATAAAAATTAAAAAAAAACTGAAACTAAAATTAAATTAAAAGAATGTGATATTAAAAAATGAAAAATATTTTTAAAAATTTTTTGACCTTTTCCCTTTCATCATTGCAATATCTCTTGTCGTCTGTACAGTGGCACCTTCTACCTCTCATTCCCGTGTCTCAGTATTTTTCATTTTGTTTTCAAAAAAGTTTTAGGTCACAGAAAAGTCACACACAGAATACAGAGGACTCTCATATACCCAACATCCTCCACATTTCCTCTCCCCCATAATAATACCTTTTTATATGTAGATTGTAGCATTGTTATAACTGATATACAAATAATGAAACATAGCTACTTAACATTGTCAATGGTTTACAGTATGGTTTACATTTTAGACCATACACTTTTATAAATTTTCATGATATTTACCATGTCTTGTGTCCATCACTGTATGATAATGAAGAACATTTCCACTGACCACAAAGTACCCCCTGTATGATCTATTCTATTCCACCCACCCCTTCCCTTTGGGGCCCACGATGGCCACCTGTCTTGACTCGTTGGATGGCGAGATTCCTAGTTATATGCAACAAGAGATCTTGACACACTGGCTTGTCCTTTCCTATTAGGAACAGCCCTTGCTCTTGAGAGACTGCCACCTATTTTTGAACAAATCAGTCCTCCCAAAGATGGGAGTCCAATTCCTTCCTACTCATTATGTGGGTATCCACCCTCTGATATAACACATTAAGTTAGAATGAACACTCACACACTCCCTAGAAGTCTGCTCCAGGCAAACCCTGTCATGAATGCTCCCCCAAACAACACTCTAAACCAGTGTACCTTCATTGTCATATTGCCATAAGAGCATTCCCACCTCTGTACTTTCAACCTCATATCCACAAATCCCCAGTGTTCACCTGGTCCCTCTCCCAACCCTCCCCCCAGTATCCTGGACCTTCTGACCCACCCTTTCCAATCTATCCACCTGTCAACCTGTACCACCCAACCCAATGATATCACTACCTTCCTGTCCTATCCCTTCAATATGAAACTACACTCTATCACTTTACCATACATTACGTCCATATGGGTGATGACTCACAACCTTCTCTTCTCTTTCTATTTCTTGTAAACCTATCTTACAGACAAGTGCTCTCAGTGACTGCTCAATTTATTTAATTCATATCAGGGAGATAATGTACTGTTCATCCTTCAATGCCTGGCTTGATTTACTCAACATAAGTTCTTCAAGATTCATCCATGTTATCCCATGAGTTAGCACTTTTTTCCTTCTTAGAGCTGAATAATATTCCATTGTATGTATGTACCACATTTTATTTATCCAATCATCTGTTGATGGGCACCTGGGTTGATTCCAACTTTTGGCAATAGTGAACAATGCTGCTATGGACATTGGTGTGCATATATCTTTCCGTGTCTTTGCTTTCAATTCTTCAGGTTATATATCCAGCAAAGAATTGGTGGATCATATGTAAGTTCTATGATTAGTCTTCTGAGGAACTGACAAACTGTCTTCCATAATGGCTGGACCATTCTACAATCTCACCAGCAATGGATGAGTGTTCCCACTCCTCCCTATACTCTCCAACACTTATAGTCTGCAGTTGTTTTTAGTAGTTGCCATTCTAATGGGTGTAAGATGGTATCTCATTGTAGTTTTGATTTGCATTTCCCTAATAGCTAGTGATGTCAAGCATCTTTTCATGTGCTTTTTAGCCATTTGTATTTCTTCCTTTAAAAAGTGTCTTTTCAACTTGCTTGCCCATTTTTTAAAAAGCGTTGTTTGTCTTTTTCTTTTCGAGTTGTAGGATTTCTTTATATATGCAGGATATTAGGTTCCTATTATATATAAGGTTCCTAAATATTTTCTCCGATTAGGCAGGCTGCTTTTTACTTTCTTGACAACATCCTTTGAGGTGCAGAAGTTTTTAATTTTGAGAAAATCTCATTTATCTATTTATTCTTTTGCTGCTTGTGCTTTGGCTGTGAAGTTCATGAAACAATTTCCTATTAAAAGGTATTGTAGATGCTTCCCTAAATTATCTTCCAAGGTCTTTATGGTCTTCATTCTTACATTTAGATCTTTGATCCATGTTGAGTTGATTTTGGTGTAAGTTGTGAGATGGTAGTCTGCTCTTATTCCTTTGGATATGGATATCCAGTTATCCAAGCACCATATGTTGAAAAGTCCATTCTCTACCAACTGAGGGAGCTTGATGGCCTTGTCAAATATCATATGACTGTATATGCAATGATCTATATTGGGACTCTCAATTTGATTTCACTCGTCACTGTCTGTCCTTGAGCCAATACCATGCATTTTGGTATTTCACTGTAGCTTTGTAGTTCTCTTACATATAGTCTATAATTGATATACTTTCTTATGTTAAACCACTCTTGTACACCTGGGATAAATTCCATTTGCTCTTCCAGTATAATTATCTCAACAAGAAGTTTAATTTTGTTTGCTAATAAATATCCTAGTCTATGATTTTTGTTTTATAAATCAAAGAGTTCTTTTGATGATTGTGCTTATAATCTCACCCTATGAGCTCTAGGAACCACTAGACCCATTCAAACTGGTTGAAGCATTGTTGCCCAATTTGGGAATTATCTTCACCTTGTCTCTGATGTGTACGTTGTACAAAATGGCTTCTGTTATTCCATAAAACATTCATCCCCATTTATTTACCAAGCTCTTTTTATAGAGTAGCATCTTTTTTCCCCTAGAACTTGGCCAAAATGGAATATGACTTGTGAACTTTTCAAGGATTCTAGTGCTGTGCCCAAGGATGCAATTCTTTATATTCTTGGATCTACTGTTGGTGATGGTCAGCTCAATTTGCATAATAAAACAGTTCAAATATGGCCACTTATTTTGATTTTTTAAAGATCTTTTATTCAACAGTCTGATGTGGCAGATCTGGCATTTCCATTCCACCTATCATAGGACCGTGTTTTGGTTAGTTTATTATGTCAACTTGGACAGGCTAAACACCTAATTCTTTATTAAAAGACTTTTCTTGATATTGCTGTGAATATTTTTCAGATGAAGTTTAAATCTACTCTAATTTGAATTTAAGCAAAGCACATTACCCTGAGTAATGTTGGTGGGCCTCAACCAATTGAATGCCTTAAGAACAAAACATAAAATTCCCTAGAGAAGATGGAATTCTGCCAAAATACTACCACATCAAGTCTTGCCTAAGCTTCCAATCAGCCTGCATGCACTATAAATTTAAGACTTACAGGCTCTCACATTTGCCTGAGCCAATGCCTTCACATATTCCTAATAATACTATGTATAGTTTTGCATATATATATATCATCTATCTATCTATCTATCTATCTATCTATCTATCTATCTATCTATCATCTATCTATCTATCTATCTATAAATATATACTATATTATATATAATAAAATCTCTTGGTTCTATTTATCTGCACAAACATGACTGATATTGATTATGGGTGGTTTTGGAGGAAAGTAATTTAAGAAAGGGTTTCATCAAATTGTCTGGAGTTTCTATAATTGTTCTCTATTTTGATTTGTTTTAATGTTATTAATGACTTATTTCTACCGGTGTAAAAGGACATGGATAGTGCTTAGTGCCTGAAAATATGTGGCAATAATGATGCAAACATCACAATTTGATATTCTTAATGAAGTAACTTATAAAAGGTAAGGTTATAGGTGACCATGTATTGAATACCTAAGAATATTTTCAAAACAAAGAATAATGAGATTGGTAGGGTGAAGGAGAAACTTGGGGAGGAGAAGGATAACCTCAAAGCTTAAAATTTCCAGTGCAAATGAGGCATAAATGGCATGAAATCTATATCTGCTGTAAAAGAAAACATACCCTGTAGTCATAGATTTGATACTTCTGAAAACTACCCTCAGACCTCCATTCATGTGTGACTTACATAGAATAAAAATGACTTCCCAAACTTACAGGTATGTGTTGTTAAAGAGAGAGCATTGACTCAGAAGTAATGGAATCCTGGAAATCTGAATGGAAATATATGGAGAGATCCTGAAGGCTCAAAAAGTTTAATCAGGCTTAATTTATAAACACTACTGCATTAAAATTGCCATAACAAACAAAGTTGGCAAGTGTCAGCATTGCTGACATTGTGGAGCAACTGGAACTTGCCTGCAGGATGATGGCAGTTAAAATTGTAAAACAAACTTGGAAAATATAATTGAGAAGTTATCTCCACCACTATAAAGAAAAGTAAGAACATATACTTTCAAAAGGGAGGTTATGGAAAATTTCATCATGACAACCTTAATTGACAAATTGGCAAAGATATGAGTAAAAAATAATGTATAAATAGACAAAAACATATATATGTATATACACATACCATGAAATAATATGAAATAATAAAAGTGAAAAAATTATGGGTATAAAAATATGTAGGTTTAAAGTTTAGTGAAAGAGGTAAGAAACACACAATTAGTATGAAATTTTAGATAGCCTGAATAAAAATTACACCAACAATTGCAAATTTTACAAAGTCAATGTGATTCACTGGAAAAGAACATGTGTATTATTTCTCGGGGCAAAGAATGAGCTTCTGTCTTTTGACAATATGTGTGAGTTACTTTGAGTTTATATACTTCTCAATAACAGTTAAGAGTGTGTTTCTGATATGAGCAGTTTAATGAGGGTAAATTTTACCTCAATATAAAAAGTCAGCAATTAATCCTCAAAATTGAATGACTACTTAGTTAAAGCTTTGAATACATATTTAGATATGTATGTTGTTGAATATTTTATGACATCAGTGTGATTTACAGATTCTTCATTCTTCCACTAATAGATTTGACTATGACATTTTAGCAAATGAGAATAAACATGGAGATTTGTATACATTTTCAAAAAGATAGATAAATTATATGTGGGTATTATATGTACAATATTATGCATTAACTCTGAGAAGACCCATAAAATCACTTTGGATTTAGAAAGTGTGATAAATCAATCTTACTCATGAGTTAAGGCAATCCATTGATCTATACACTTCATTAAATTTTCCTTGACTTCAGTGTTCCTCAGACTGTAGATGAGGGGATTTAGTGCAGGGGTGATGATAGTATAAAAAGGTGACATAACCTTATCATGGTTAAGAGACATGTTGGATTTTGGCCCCATGTATGTAAAAATAGCTGTTCCATAAAATAGTCCTGCCACAGCCAAAGGGGATGAGTAAGTAGCAAAAGCCTTCCTGTGGAATCCTGTGAATCACATGTAGAAAACAGCAGCAAGGATGAGACTATAGGATGTCAGGATGAAGGAAAAGGGGACCAGGAGCACACACAGCAGGTATATGTGGCATATTCATAGACAGCTGTATCAGCACAAGCCAAGAACATAAGCTTGAGGCCTTCAAAGAAAAATGACCAAACTCATGTGATTTACAAAATTGGAAGCTTAGGGTAGAAACAGCCTGTATGGGCTCATCAGCACCTCCTAGAAACCCATGGCCCCAAAACCATTCTCAGACATAATTGCCATCTCTTGAGGATGGGATATCTCAGGAGGTGACATACAGTCATGTAACAGTCACAGGACATGGCTGCCAAGATGAAGGACTCCCCATCACCCAGCATGAGGACCAGGAATATTTGTAATACACAGCCAGCAAGGGAGATGAATTTCTTGCCAGTCAAGTAGTGAGCAGGCATTTGCGTCACAATGGTGCAAACCAGCATCACGTCTATGAGGGAAATTTGGCTCAGAAGAAAGTACATGTGTGTGTGAAGCCTGTGGTCCTGGTGAATGAGGAGGATTATGAGGGCATTGCCCAATAAGGAGATGAAGACAATTGTCAATATCATCACAAAGATGAAGAGCTATGCCCTTGAGTAATTAAAGAGACCTAGATTAATAAAATCTGATTTACAGTTTCATTTTACATAATTCAACAAGAGCAACACTGTTAACATTTGTGTTGAATATATATTAAAAAATGAAAAAATAAAAATTTAAAGAAAAGAGTGGTCAACGTTTAAAATACTTTGTTGCAATTAGATATCCTGAGAAAACAGTATGAATATAATGTAATTGATCTTTCAATTACTATTTGCAAATTGTTTTCATACTTCCAAATTTTCCATGACAAGTAATTTTCAGCTGAGTAGGAATTAAATAATACAATGAGTAAAAGGAATAGTTCTTGTTAAACTCCCACTATTACATAGTGTTATTTACCTCTATCATATAACAAACCAAATGCATGAGAATGACTCCCAGAATTATGCCTTTATATTTTCCCTTGCCTTACATGATGTATAGTTAATATTCTCAGAAACAAATTAATTTAATATTTTCAAAAACACAAAAGCTATGTACTTGACAATTTAGTTCCACATCCACAACAAAATACATTGAGACTTGCCAAAGTTAGTTAATTTTTCAAGACAGAATAGTTCTGCAAGGAAATTTTTGTTCCACAATTCAAAGCAAGAGTATAACAGAAAATTGAATAATAAGAGTCCCCCACTTACTTAGTCCTGTTAATAGGCAGGAATCTCTCAAGAGCAAGGGTGGTTCCTAATAGGGGAGGACAAATCAGTGAGTCAAGAAGTCTTGTTGCATGTAACTATGAATTTTGTCATCCAATGAGTCAAGCCAGGGGGTCATAGTGGGCCCTGGGGGGATGGGGAGGGAGGAATAAAATAGATCAAACAGGGGGTATTTAGTGGACACTGGAAATGTTCTTCATTACCTTACAGTGATGGACATAGGATATGGTAAATATCATCAAAATTTAAAGAAGTATATGGTCTAAAATGTAAACCATACTGTAAACCATTGACAACATTTAGTAGCTATGTTTCACTATTTGTATATGAGTTATAACAATGCTACCATCCACATATAAAAAAGGTTTTATTATGGGGTGAGAAAAGGGGAAGAGATTGGGTATATGAGAATCTCTTTTATTCTGTGTGACTTTGCTGTGACCTAAAACTTCTCTGAAAACAAAAAGAAAAATAGTGAGACATTGGGGAATGAGAGGGGGAAGGTGCCACGGTACAGACTGGGCACCAGATATTGCAGTGACAAAAGGAAAAATATCAAAAAAAAAAGTTTTTTAATTTTTTTTTATTTTTTTAAATATCCCAATTTTTAAATTTTATTTTATTTTTAGTTTTTTTCCAAATGTATTTTATCTCTTACATTTAAACTTATTATTATTATTTCATTTTCCTATCAACTATTTTGCTATTGTATTGGCTTCATCTTTAAAGAAACCTTGGGTCTCAGAAGGGTTACTACTGGGGTGGGAGAGGATCATTGGCTGGGGATGTCATGGATGGGGGGTGCATGGGAGGAAGTTCACCTGCACATAAATACAAGGTATATAAAATTGTTCAAAAATTCATGGGGCTGGGAAGCGGCTGTGGCTGACCCAGCGAGCACAAGCAGCAAGGGGGGGATAAATGAATAAATAAATAAAATCTTTAAAAAAAAAAATTCATGGGGCATTGTCACAGTGGGTGGAGAATGACTCAATAAATGAGAGAATATTGAATTCCCATCCTGGAGAGCTCTGCCACGTTCTCTAAGGGAGCAACAACAGTCCCTCTAGTGCAGAGGCAGTGTCTGGCAAAGGAGCAGATCCAATGATGGGCCCTTGTTATTGATGACTAGCCTTATGAGCTTTGCTCTTGAAATTGAACCTTAGCCTATTGTTATGGGGTGCCTAAGGGTTGCCTCCTGAAAACCTCCTTGTTGCTCAAATGTGGCTTTTCTCTAAGCCAAACTCAGGATATGAATGCATTATCTTCCTCCCAGCATGAGACATGACTTCCCAGGATGAACGTCCCTGACACCGAGGGATTACTACCAAGTTCCAATTGGCAATATGCTGGAAAAAGTCCTTGAATAAAAGGGGGAAAAGGTAAAGACAAATGAGTTCATATGGCTAAGAGACTTCAAAGTGAGTTGGGAGGTCATCCAGGTGGTAATGATTACGTACATCTCAGTAGGATCTCATAGACTTCCAAAGTGGATATCACCCAAAATAGAGGGGCTACTGAGGGTACTGGGGACACCCAGATCCAATGTCAGGGAAGATAGCCACAGAGTTTGGTGCCTTGCTAGTGGGCCGTACTTTGGAATTTGTGCTCCATAGAGTTACAGAGTTGGACCCAAATATGTTCTTCTGCCCCTTCTATTCAAACCTATACGTGGTGCTGGAGTTGGTAGGTGTACATCCAGAGACTGGAGTCTTTGGGTTGTCCATGTGCCAGCTCTGCTTGGAATCTCGGTGGAGCTGCAACTCCTACATTACAGCTCAATGGACACCGCCAGGACACCTGGCAGGGAGATGATGATGGACTATGGCCATCCCAAGAATGCAAAGAGTCTGCAGCTGTCAGCAGGATAATCCCATCCATTTTATCCATGGGATATAAGCCTCCTTTCACTTGGGGTAGCGTGGACATCACCATCCCAGATTCCTCAGGATGGGGGGAAGAGCTATGAACTAGAGTGGACTTACTGGTATTCTACTCTAGACATATTGTGATACAAGCAATGGAAGAAATTACAACATTGATATGGAGCCAGTGGCCACTGGAGGCTCTAGGGGCAGGGAGATGGAAAAGCAGTTGTAATACAGAGGCTTTTTTGGGACTTGGGAATTGTCCTGAGTGACATTGCATGATAGATATAGGCCATTTTATATCATCATATAACATGCAGAACTGTGTGGGAGAGAGTGTGGTCTACAATGTGAACTATGGTCCATGCTTAATGGCAAAGCCCCAGGATGCGCATATCCATTGCAGGTGCTGCGCCGCAGTAATGAAGGATGTTTATGTGGGAGGTTGTGGGAGTTGTGGGTGGTGGGGCATATGGGAATCCCTATATTTTTTTGTGTAACATTTATGTAATCTAAGTAACTTCAAAAAAATTTTTTTTAATTATTTAAAAAAGAGAATTGACTTTAAAATGAAAATATGAAAATAATTAAAATGTTTCATGTGGCTATTAAATATTCCAAAACTATGGGTTTAAAATATAATGATACTAAGCTTTTCATATTACTCTTCTTATCCAAATTTCAGATGCAATAACAGTTTAATAAAGTACGTATTTTAAATATACATAAAATATAAGTGATGTAAATAAACTCAAAATTAAAATTATTAAAAAAATGAAAAAAAATTAAATAATAAGAGTCCCCCACTAAATGTTAATAGACCTA
>JAKSZT010004142.1:5238-27853 GCA_026826555.1 Tolypeutes matacus
ACCCTCCCCAATAATCCCCCGCAGTACCCATTGTAACCCTTCTGTGAAAAATTGGGAGACAATGGGGATTGGGAGGAGGAAGGTGTCACGGCACACCAGACATCCGGTAACACAGTGATAAAAGGAAGGAAAAAAAAAGAAAAGAAAAGAGAAAGGAAAAAAAAATGAATATATATATATATATATTTTAAAGGCATTTCCTTTGCTTTTTTGCCCATTTTTTGAATGTCCCAATCCACTAATTATATTTTATTTTGTTTTGTTCTTTGTTTGATTATTTGTTTTTTTTCCTTCTCTTTTTTTTTTTTCTCCCTGAGTTTCCTTATGTTTGTCTCTTGCATGTAAGCTTGTCATACTTGTTTATTTTTCCTAGTAAGTGTATTTGATTATTTTATGGACTAAATGTTCATGGAGGATTTGGATCCCATCCATTCTTTTTTGCTCTTGTTCTAAACACTTGCAAAATGACATAGAAAATATTAGTTCCAACTCTAAAACTTTGGAAATCTGTATATTATCTGTAAAGCATAAAGTGATTTCTTTCTTTAATTTTTCTTTTATCCTCAAAAAATACCAAGAAATATGTCAGTTTTAAAGAGAAATTGTTTTCTCATTGAAAAATCAGAAAAGTCTTGACAAGAATTGGGAAGCCTTGATTCTATGAATATGATATCTTGAATTCTATTACCTTATGACAGGCAGTCCAGTGGATTGAACTGAAAGCTCTTTCTAGAGCCAAATTATATTAAGGAAGCACCAGCGTTAGATAGCCAAGACAAGACCAGAAAAGTACATCACTAAACATAACATAGTTTGGAAACAAATATCTAAATGGAGAAAATCATGGTCAAATTAATTGCATTCGTGAGGAAACCTGATGGATTTTAAAGTTTCAGCAACAAAGTGCCTGTAACTGAATTAATGATACTGTGTGTAATTTAATAAATAAAATTATTAAATGTTACTGTTTTGGTGTATGGTGTCTTCAGCGCTTCCTGAAACCTGAGATATATTTTATTGAACTTTTCTTTCACACTTCATCACTTCTTTTCCACTCTTTTCTACAGCCTTTATAATCCAGTTGCATGATTGGTTTGACAAGGTCTCTTGAGAATCCAAATATTTGTGCTAGAAAGTGGGAACAACAGAATTTAATGGACACATTTGAATCTGTATTTTAAATGGACTTTTCCATTAAAGTTTACAATGGGAAAAGTAACAAATAATTTGTAGATATATAAGATTGTGTTTCTTGTATACATGTGTCAATGTGTGTGTTTGGTGTGTTTGCATGTGTGTGCTTCTTTCTTTTGCTATATGAAAATTTGAATTTAGGTTTTGTTCTAAATTTAATGTTTTTCTAGAATTGAGTGTTATGGTATGTGAATTTACCAATATATACACACATAGACATATATGTTTTGATAAAGTGATACCTCAGCTATTAAAGGTATAAACTAGAATAAATTAAACTAATAATAACAAATAATTTACAATTGTACAGTGGTAAAAATAATAGCTTACTTACGATCTTGGTTAAAATATAAATAAGAAAACTCCATACTTTCTTTATACAAATCAGGTTAATCAATTTAGATAACAGAATTCATTCATTGATTACATAGTCATAAAATGATTCACTTAAAATTTTTCAATACTTGAGTCCTCATTTTTCTAAAATAAGTAAGTATTTTTTCCTCCATTCTTTAAATTTGATAACTCAGAACCTAATTTAGTTGGACAAGTCTTTCTGGCTATTTCTCCGGTAAGTGAACGATAGGCAGAACACATTTTGTTTTTTTTTCTAATGTCTATTGGGACTTAAGTCCCAAAGCCTCTGCCTTTACTCTACTGTGTTATATAAACATGAGATTAATTATATTTCTTGTTCTTGTGAATGCTGCAACAAGTTTAGCAAATGCTGAACTTTTATTCTTCAATCTTGTCATCTGGTAGGTCCATGTCAGAAAGGGACCAGAAATTATTAAAAAAAATTTTTTTTTTATTTTTAGCTATACAACTTTCTTCCTTTTTTGTAATAGTAAAGTTTATTTTTAGAGAAGTTTTAGAATTAGAGAAATATCACACCAATAGTATAGGGAATTCCCATATAGCATCAACACACCCACACACCCACACACATAATTTCCCCTATTATTAACATCTTACATTAGTGTGGGACATTTGTTACAATTGATGAACCAATATTGAGGCACTGCTACTAACTAAAGTGTGTAGTTTACATTATGGCTTACACTTTGTGCTGTATAGTTTTATAGGGTTTATCAAATATATAATGTAATGTATCCATCACTGCAGTATCATAGGGAACAACTTCTCTGCCGTAAATAAGCTCTGTGTTCTACTTTTTCATCCCTCCCCCTTTCTTCTAAACCCCTGGCAATCACTGTCTTTATATGAGTGTTAAAAGTTCTTTCATTAACACAATATAATAACTACAGTAACAGTAAATCTACACTCCAGCCCTTATGTTTCTTCATCCCTCACTCTTGACGGATTGGGGATGATGACTTCTCTGACTACTTCAGGCTGAGGTGGGACTTACGTAATATAGGGCAGATGGAAGGAATTGTTTTGCTTGCAGTTTTAGATACTCCTTGATTTTTTGGGGTTGGGACTTGTCCATCATCATCATTTTGTTGGTCATCCAGGGCAAGCCTGAAGAACTGGAGAGTAGAAGTTAGCCACAACTCTGCTGAGATTCATGGGTCAACCAGCATATGGAAATCTGAAGATTTAAGTCTCTGAGAGAGATATTTAATGGGTACATTGAAAATTGTAGGTTCAAATAAAAGGAATAAAATAATTTCCTGAGGATGTGTGCCTTGCTTCTGGTGTCTGGATATCCTTAGATATCCAAAGTTTTGTTTACTGTGGCAGTTAGTGAAATCTGACTAAGAACTGCATAAGCATAACACTGGGAATGATTTCCCGACTCACTTTGAAATCTCTTAGCCATAAAAACACTTTTAAAAAACTTTATGTTTTCTCTTTTTGAATGAGGTCTTTTTCCAAATGCATAACTGGTTATTGCTTGGTAATCATCCCTCAGTGCCAGGTAGGCTCATCCCCAGGAGTCATGATCCACATCAGAGTGAAGGTAATGTGTCTATTTGCTGAGTTTGGCTTAGAGAAAGGACATATTTGAGTAACATTAGGCATTAATTATATTTAGGCTGTTTCATTTTTACAGGAATAAGGTTTATAAGTACAAGCATTGAGATGGAAGGATTGTCATATAGACCTGTCTTTTTTCCTCAGGCAAGGCATATATATTCCAGAGATTTTCGCCACCATATTTGAGCAAGTAGCAGGAATTCCCCAGTATGGAACTTCTATGCTTTTTAGCTACTTTCTGGGTCTCCATCCATTGAAAAAACATACCTATGGCAACACAAATATATTCATATCCCACAAAACTACAGTTTAGCTGAATTTTTCCTCATTTATCACCCTACTATAAACACCCTGTATTAGCGATGTACTTTTGTTATATTTCCTGAAAGAAAATCCTATTTTTAATCTTAAACCACATTAGTTAATGTAATGCTTCACAGCCACCCTGGGTCTATACCTTCCTCCTCCCATCCAATAAGACATCTAATGAAACACATTAGACTCTCTACTTAATGACTTTAATTTTCTCTTCAATCTTCATTCAGTTTCCCCCATTTCTGAAACAGGCTCTTTCAATTCCCCTTTTAGAAATCTGACAATTCTTCAATGGTCATCTTAAATACCACTTTTTAAATTAAGCATTTCAGATTTAATTTTCCCCAATCATGTGCAATCCAAAATGTCAATGATTTTATGAATGTATAGCATCCACTACACTTAACATACTTTTGGATTATATTTAATTTATTATCAGATATAAATATATTTTCCACATTGTAAGCTTCTTAGAAATAAAATCAGGCTCTGCTAATATTTCAATATCTTGAAATACCTTGCCAGCAGACTCACATCTGTGATAGCATGTTAAATAGTTATGTTTAAATTTTTTTAGATTGGTAGGCTGGTGGTTGATAGACAAAGAATAGAAATAAAGAAGAACTGGAGCTATTTCAGTTAACATAGATCATGCATGCAACGGTGAGTCTTCAGAAAAAACCTGTGTGTGCATTTTTTTTTTTTAAGTGTGGCTCTATTTGTTTCCAAAATAATAGTCATTTTTTTTTCTAAATTGAGAAATACTAAAAGTAATTTTGTGTCTACTCAAAACCGAAGGAACAGCTCCAAAGTAACCCTCCATGTACATTGAGCTTTGGTTTACTGTCTTGGTCCCTGACTTGATTAGGCTATCTCGGCAGGAACTCAAGCTAACCATACATTTACACTGATTTGTCTGATGTAAATGTCCATCCTCCCTCCTTTTTGATAATGTGATTTTAAGTACCTCTTCAATCTGTGCCCTTTGTTATGTGTGTGCATGTGAGAAATAAAAATTCACACACTCATACACACACTGACACACACACCACTAGATATTTATTTAAATAAGCTAAAAGCTAATGGAAAAAGAACATGGGAGTAAGAAATGTCTTATATATCTGTATGATGGTAGTTTGGGAAGATTAAAAATAGTTACATCAATGGTTCTAACATCAAGACATAGTGACTTTCACCACTTTTTAAAATTTATACTTTCCCTGACTGATTTGATGAAAAGTGTGTGGTAGAACTAATTCCATGTCAGTTCTGTGATTAGCTTTCAGGAAGATATATTTACATAGAGATTTATTGTGGCATAATTCCTAGTGACCATAAACTTGAGACAAAAGAATGTTCATCCTTAGGGGAATATGTGACTGGATTAATACAGTTCAATAATGTGGAATATTATAAAATCATTTAATGGAATACATTAGCATTCTTCCTATTGATGTGGAATGATTTGCAGAAATATATGGTTGAAGGAGACGATTAAGATACAAATAAGTATATATGAACCATTTTCTGGAAACAATAATGGCCACAGAACATGAACAAAAAGTAAAACATAAAGAGCAAGCAGTTAACATGGTATCCTTAAGGATGTCTTAATAAGAATTATGCAGTTTGTCAGACATAAGATTGTGAAATAGAAAAGGAGGTGGGGTACTGATCTACTAAGTAAATAAAATAAAATTCTATGTTATAATCTCATTTTAAAAATAATTTTTGCAAAATTAAAAATTTTTTTAAATGCACAAAAGGCTTGAATGAACATCTCTCCAAAATAGATATACAAATGCTTTAAAAAGCACATGAAAAGGTGCTCAGCATTATTACCCATCAAGGAGATACAAATCAAAACCAACAGTGAGGTACCATTTCATACCCATTAGACTGGCTACTATTCAAAATATGGATAATTACAAGTATTGGAGTGGATACAAAGCAATAGGTACATTCATTCATTGTTGTTGGCAATGTAAAATGGTGCTTTACCTGTGGATAACAGTTTGGCAGTTCTTCAGAAAACTAGGTATGGAATTACCATATAACCCAGCAATATATCACAAAGAATTAAAGGCAAGGATTTGAACAGATATTTTCTCATTAATGTTCATAGTGGCATTATTCACATTTGCCAAAAGATGGAAGCAACCCATGTGCCCATCGACTGGTGAATGGATAAATGAAATGTGTATATACATTCAATGGAATATTATTGAGCCTTAAAAAGAATGAAGTCCTGATATATATGACATGTGGCAACATGGATGAACCTTGAAGACATTTGTTGAGGAAATAAGACAAATGCAAAAGGACAAATATAGTATGATCTCACTGATATGAACTAATTAGAATAAGCAAACTCATTGTGTCAACATCAAGAATGTGTTACCAGAAGATGGTTTGGGGAAAGAATGCAAAGTTAAGGCTTGAAATGTAAAGCATTGTTCTTTAAAATGAAAGAAATGTTTTGATAATGGGTGGTTGTGATGGTAGCACAACATTGTGAATGTAATTCACAACACTGAAGTGTATATCTGAATGTAATTATAAAGGGAAATGTTAGATTATATATACGGTAATAGAATAAATATTTTTTTAAAAATTCCATGGGCCTGCATTACACAAACAGGGAATTAACCAGGTACTATAATTAATAACACAGTTGTAAAAATGTGATTTCATCAATGATAGTAAATATACCACACCAGTGAAACCTTTTCATAATAGGGTGGTGTATGGGAATCCTGTATTTATGTACAATTTTTCTGGAAACCCACAACTTCTCAAAAAAAAACATATATATATATTACTAATATGTGTTCTGTACCTCCATAAAGTTATTTTTAAAGGTAGACTATCTTCTGACAGAATATTCAATACATGTATTTTATAAAAACAAAACCAATTTACCTTATAATATATATTGTTTAAATCAATTTTTCTAATATAAATATAACATCTTCATATGAGAATGAATGATTTTATGTTTGTGTATGCAAGAAAAGTTATCTGAAATGATATAAAACAAGATGCTAATGGCTGGGAATGAAAATGGGGAAGAAAAACCTTATCAGATGTGCCTTTCAATATCTTTGTATATGCTGTTATACTTCTCAAAGAGGACTCTTTAATTTTTGAAATATAATTAAATAAAATTTTAATGTATCTTTTATTTGATGCTTTTAAACTTTTTAAACAGAAGCCTACAAATCAAATCCCTTTTCACAAAATTCAAGATTAGCAAAGCATTGGTAAAATTACATGCAAATTTCAAATTCACAAACTGATGGATGTGGCAAGGAAATGAGGAAACTTACAGTGTTTTAGAACCTAAGTCCCTCTATCGGACAGCAATTGAGTTATTAAATTCTACCAAAAATCATGTGAGTTTAGAAAAGGGGCTTTCCATTCAAGCCTATAGAAAACATCCATGCTTGGCTTATGCATTGATTTCAGCCTTGTGAGAAAATCTAAAACAGAGGACACAGCTAGGGATGTCCAGATCCCTAAAGAACAGGAACTATGGGATATATATGTGTTCTTTTAACCTGCTGTAACTGAGGGTTTAGAATTAAAAAATGGTTATGACTATAGAATCATTATAAATGCCTTTTTACTTTCTAGTATACAATAGAATAGCCAAAAGTAAATACCTGGAATTACTGAAACTTACTGAACTATAATCTAGATGCCTTGATCTCTGATAAATAAGAAAATAAGTGTGTGTGTATGTGTGTGTGTGTGTGTATATATATATATATATATATATATATATATGTACTTATTTATTTATTTTTTGAAACAATTAGAATGGAGTCCTCTTATGAATTTTCATTTGTTTTTTTGGTATACCATCCAGAGCTATGAAAATATACATTGAACAGACATACATAAACAGAAATATAGATACACAGAAACAGAAACACAGGAAAAAACTCACTAAGTTAAATAGTAAATCTCACTCTTTTTAAGTATGGCTTATTTCTGGGTTTTCCATCAATCCACCAAGAAGGCTGCCTGAAAGACCCCGAGAGAACCCAGCCACAAGAATCCCATTTGGAACAAAATTGGAGAGAAATCTTGTTCAGGTCAAGGGGAAGCCCCAGATACTCTCAAGGGGCCTCACCATTGGCCCCCTGAGAACTCACAGGTGGGGCAACCAATCAGAACAGCAAACAGACTTTAGAAAGCCTTGACCCAGGGTCCCCACATGAACAACCACCCATTTCTTGTTTCTTAATAAACTTTTTACTCCCTTGCTTACCCTATGGCATGTCCTTAAATTCTTTTTTGTGACACAGTCCAAGAAACTAGAAGCTTAGAATCCAGAGCCATTCACTAACAATATTTAAATATCTGGTGTTTTAGTGCTGATAAACCTTCTCAAGCATACACTGGGTTGCCAGGATTTTCCATCTTTTCAATTATGATTCTCATTCACTGCCTATTTTCAAGGTACTTAGCAAGGCCTGTATATTAGCTCAATTTGGATTATAGGTTGCAAGTATTGAAGAAATTATGCTCTCTATTTTCTTTGGGTCATCTCTATAGAGGAGGTATTATTTTTCCAGTTAAATAAATCTGAAATAGGGAATGGGGTATGCAAATATAAACATTCTTTTGAGTTTCCCTGTTTTTTATTTTTTATTTTTTATTTCTGGAGACAGCTAGTGGAAGAGTAGAAATTTTACCCGCTCAGCTGGTTATTTTAAAGATCAGCCCTGGTTTAATTGAGTACCTTCACAGGCATTAGAGGGGAAATTATTTCTATCTCAAGCTTTTCTACCTCTAGTAAAGGGGAACACACAGGAGTTATTAAAGGTTCTATTGGATCTTCTGAACTTGAATCAGGAGGGCATTTTTCTTTTCTCTAGTAGTCTTTAAAGGTAAAATTTTATATTTTCTTATTCACATTGGCTTTTTTTTTTTGGCATCCCTGGGTGGGCTCGAACACATTGGCTTTTGAGAGAGACTGTGGCATTTTGAGATTATTTTTATGAATCCAAAAAGGAGAAAAATTACGTTTGCAAATTAATCTTCTCCTTTGGGTCTAATACCCTTTGATGGCATTAAATTCAGTTGAGGGAACTTTGATTATATTATTTGATAGGATTACTTTAGGGATTTTGATTTGACTATGTCAGTGAGCCGGAACTCAGGCTGAGTCCCCACCCCCTTGCTGGGTCTGATATAAATGGTCTCACATGGACAGACACAGGAAAAAAGGAAGCCACGCTGTTTGATCCTGCCATGTAAGAGAGGGGATCTCTTAAGCATGAAGCTCCAAGAAGCGGGTCCCACACAGTAGCTCAAGAGTAGATGGCTGAATCTCAAGCAGAGATTGATGGCCATCTTGCTTCACCATGTGGCAACATGCCGGGATCAACAGTCACTGACCTTGGTGAGAAAGTATCTCTGCTAATGCTTCTATTTGGACATTTCATGACCTTGGAACTGTAAGTTTTTACCCCAAATAAATATCTTTTATTAAAGCCAACAACATTTATTTTACATTTCAATAGCATCCCTTTGGAAAATTAAAACAGTGACAAATAAAGGATTGAATATATATTATTTCATTCCATTTCTACTATCTTCTGCAGAACAAATCTAATTGCAATGTAGTATTCTAGAGAATCATACTCCAGCCACTTCTTTCCTGATTTTAAAGAAACAGAAATATACTATTTCCTGCTTTTTCATAGGCTTGTGAATGAAAATTTTCCAGCTTTTCAAAATACAGCCTAAAGGGTTATGTTTAAGAATACTGGTAGAATTATAATTTATCATTTTAAAGAATGTCAATAGCCAGTAACCAATTGTGAACACTTGAGCAATACAAATACAGTAACACACAAATTAGTAATTTAAGCAACTTAACACCCGCTACATCTAAGTAACACACCAATTAACAAATAAACTGGCATTGAACACTTAATTTAATTAAACACCAATTAATGGCTGGATTACTTATTTTTTCAGGAGTACTTAACACACAGACACAAGTTGGGGCTTCAAACCCCAAAGAGAATAGTACTTAGAAAACAAGGAAAATGTGTATATGTCAGACCAAGGGTGGTCATTCTGGAAGCAAGTCCCAGGGCCTCAAAACACAGATACTGGGGACTCGAACCTCCAAACACACTTCCCAATCCACTTCTACCTTGCTTATACACTCACCTAGTCAGGTTTCTCGATATGGAACTGGAACTACTTCTCTCTTCAAACTTTAAAATGCCAAGGGGCCTGGGCTGCCAGTAAGGTAGGAAGAACCCAATTACTGAGCCCTTGGAACAACAGGGTGTAGTGGATGCAAAAGACTTGACTATTGTGCTTTCCTTTCTTGCTGGGGCACCAGGACCTCTGGCAGTCAGACTCATTATTCTGCAAGCACACTTGGTTATTGGTCCTACTAGAGCCACCAAATTGCTGCTGAGCAAAAGCGGGGTTCTTTTCTGCCCTGATGCACTTTCATGAGCAATTACTGAGACACCGGGGTTTCAAAGAGGGGGAAAAATGTATTGCCAGTACAAATGATAGCTTAACAGCCTAAAATCTGTTTCCCTAAGCTGCAGCAATCCTGATAGTTTTATAGTACCCAAGGAAGGCAGGTTTATGCTAATAAGTAATTGGGGTGGGGCTGGCCCAGGTACCTTCATTAAGAAACATTACAGGGTTGTCTGGTGATCCTAAGACTGTAAAGTTGTAAAACAGGATGGGGGTAGAAAACAGGGCTCAGTCCCAAGGTTTTTACAATCATGAAATAAAAATTATATATTTTTACCCAAATTATCAGAGATAGTCTAGATTCTAGTTCAGTAAGTTTCAGTGATTCCCAGTGTTTGTTCTTGGCTCTTCTACAACATACTAGAAAGTATAAAGGCATCTATATAATGATTGAGTAGTCATAATCATTTATTAATTCTTAAACTTTGGTTACAATTACTTCCTTTTGGTTTTTTTTTTCATTTCCCTCAATCTTGAGTAATATTTTTAAGTAACAACTGCTCTAAATTATTCATGCTGAAAATGTGCATCAACTTTATGGGGAAGAGGAGTAGACATATTGTGATTCAAGCAAGGAAGAAATTACAACACTGATGTGGAGCCAGGGGTCACTGGAGGCTCTTGGGCCAGGGAGAGGGAAAAGCAGTTGTTATATGGGGGCTTTTTCAGGACTTGTCCTGAGTGGCATTGCAATGACAGATACGGGCCATTTTATATCATCATATAATATGCAGAACCTGTGTGGGAGAGAGTGTGGTCTACAATGTGAACTACCGTCCATGCTTAATGGCAAAGCCCCAGGATGTGTTTATCAATTGCAATGAATGTGCCACACTAATGAAGGATGTTTATGTGGGAGGGTGTGGGAGGTGTGGGAAGTGGGGCATGTGGGAATCCCTATATTTTTTGTGAAACATTTATGTAATCAAGGTATCCTTTAAAAAATAAAATACATATAAAAGAACTGATTGTTATTCTTGAAGAAACTGGTACCTTTGGGATTCAGGGAACAAACCGGTGGGTTTAAGTATCTGAAAATTAAAGTTAAAAAATAAACTGAGAATTATAGGATGAAATAAAAGTAGTAGAACTATGTTACAATGTGGAAATAATTTTGCAGAATTTCAAGAGAGTCTGGAGAATTCCTTAGGGTTTTCAGAAACATCGTTGCTTCGAGCTTTACCTTCTGAGGCAGTTGGCACTATCTGGCTGAAACTTGCATAAGAATAACCTCTAGAATGACCACCCAACTCTATTTGAAATCTCTTGGCCATTGAAACTTTATTTTATTTCTTTTACCCCTTTTGGCCTAATCCCATAGTGTTAAGACAAAGCTCATCTCTGGGTTTTATGTTGTGTCTCACATTGTCAGATCTCTGGAAGTCATGTCCTTTGCAGGAGGAAGGTTGAGTTTACTTGCAGAATTTGGCTTAGAAAGAATGGCCACATTTGAGCAGCAAAAGAGATTTACGGGAGGAGACTCAGGCATTAATTTTAATTAGGCTTAGCTTCATCATTACTGAAACAAGTTTCATGAGTGCACACCTCAAGATGGAGGGCTCAGCTTATTAGCATATTTCCTTTTATTAGGCAGGGCTAATATATTTCTGAGTTCATTTTCACAGGTTTACCTTGCAGATTTTACAGTTTCAGTAAATTGGGAGCCACTATTGCTTGAAAGAATAATAGAAATTCTCCAGGTGGGGAAGTTTAATAGTTTTATGCTTCTTCCCCTGTCTCCAAGGGACTTTGCAAATACCTTTCTAACTTATGCTCAAAACATTTTGAAATGCATCAGAGTATCATATCAATTCTGTACAGATTTCCATAATCTCATTCCTTATTTTTGGTTCCATGTTATCTAGGCCATTCAAATAAACTGACCAGACAGGATAAATTAGATTGTACACCACATACATTTTAAACATTTTTATTGAAAAATAATTTTTTCCGAAAAATAATTTTTTCCTTTTTTGTTCTCTATAGAATTTAAAGTTTTAAAATACTGATAATGTTACTTTTTTACCTTGCATTCTGATTCACATTAGTCTTGAACTGGATAGCTCTATTTACCTTTTAAATAAAAACTGATTCCTACTTTAGCTTTTTTAATTGGCGTGGTCTTTTAGAATTAATGCTGCTTCTTCATCACTTTAGAACTGTCAAGCTTTTGTTCTGAGTCTCAGATGTCACACAGACATTTAAAGCTCTAAGGAGCTATTAGGTTTTACCTGAAGGGTAAAGCATCTTATAATTCAGAATAACAATTAAGGCCCAGGAAACAATGTGACTGCTGCAGAAGTTACAATCTAGGCCCTAATTCCTTTATGAGAATTTTAAATGATGCTGTTCCTCGAGATTTTTAAAAATTGACTATTAATTTATATTGAGTTTGTTAACCACAGATCACAGCAGAATATTTATTTCATTTTACTTTCATGCTTTTACCAAGGTTATGTTAATCAGCATGTAGAACATAATTTACAGACTTGCCTTGCTTTTCTTTAAAAGTCCTTTTGTGTCTTAAGATGAGCTGACTGCAATCTCTTTTAGAGAAACCTTAGAACAAAACAGTTTGATAAGAAAATGTGGTTGTTTTCATGACATTTAACATTCTTCTAAGAATAATTGAAACTATAACTAACAATATACTCATGCAGACCATTATCAGGAAACAATACGGACATTGTTAACATTGTCAAGTTTTTAGGAATTTTATATAATCTCTAAATATATACCTGATTAACATTTCACTGATATAAATTTCACCAACAGAAGATTAGAAAATCCTTTTAAAATTTTTACAATACTTCCCAAACACTTCCCTTGTAATTCATCTTATACTAAACTAATTATTTTAGCATCACCCCTTTTACAAAGTGAAGGAACAAATTCTTTGCATCAATTTGAAATAAAAATATATACTTTAGGATTGATTTAAAATATTAAAACTTGTCAGGTTTTAACATTATGCCTTAACAGGAACAATATTTAGTTCTCTATTTATAAAATAATAAAGGCTTTCCTTTCTTTTTCTTAAACCACTAAGGATATGAGAAAATTAACATGAAGGGCAAGAACTTATTCCAATAAAACATACTCTTTGTCTTTTATAATGATTATTTAGAGAAAAAAACAAACTTTATGACCTTTTACTAAGAACATCCTAATAATGTAAGAAAACTTTGTTAAAGAGCTATAAAGTTAAATTTTAGTTTTGTATCACTATACCATTTGATAGGTAAGTTTTTCAAACTTTTATCAAATCTTAGTCAACCTTGATCACAGCAGATAAAGCTTAGTGGATAAAACCAGGACCTGTGGAGAATTATTCTAAGGCCTTGTAAAGCTAATTAAGGAACTTCCATCATTAACCCCAGGTATATCCAAAACTTCTCTGGGGCACTGACAGTTTTGTTCCTCTTATACTCCTCTTCTATGAACAGAAATAAATGGACAATTATGCCATGCCTTTTCACCATTGTATTTTTGGTGGATTGGGGGCATATAATTTGTCTCTTTAAGATCAAAGATCCACAGTGGAGGATAATTTGTATCTACACATTTAAGAGAAGAGCTTTATCAAAACCTGGGCCTGATTACTTTCATTTGATGAAATTCTGGACTTTTGTCTGATGCTGTATTGTGATGAGATATTCAGAACCTGAATCACAGGATGAATGGATTTTGACAATAAAGGGAAGCCTGTGACAGGAAGACTTGAAGATGGCATCCAATGATACATGCATCCTGGTAGTCACAACTTTGACTTTGACTTTGAGTAATGCCCTATAACCCAATAGTGGTATAGGCTATGAACTTTCTTCTAGCAAAGGCAATGCTGCAATGGTGACTGGATGACATGTTTATGATTGTCAGAGGAGATATGGACTTCAGTCTTTACAATATACTGCCTTATGCTTCCTTGGATTGCATGCTTTGATGAGGAGCTGCCACTTTGGAGAGTACCACATAACAAAGAATTGAGGAAAATGGCCAACTATAAAAAAAAACCTTAAATGTAACAGCCCCAGGAAACTGAAATCTTCCAACAACCACATGAGTGGACACTTCACTGAAGAATTATCACATGAAAGTCAGTCCAGGCCATCTAGAAGATATACAGGTGAAAATGTTTTGTGGACTGTTGAAATATATATATACTTTTATTTTTAAAGAGGTTTTAGATTATAGAAAAGTTACAAAGTATAAGGTATTCCCATATATCCCTCCTCTCCCTGTTTCACATCTTCCCCTATTAGTACCATCTTACAACAGTGTAGTACATTTGTTGTAATTGATGAATAAATATTGAAGCATTGCTACTAACCAAGGTCTGTAGTTTACATTGTGGTTTACACTTAATTCCAGTGCCCTAAAAATGCTCCATGTTCCCCCTATTATCTTCTTCCCTTCCTCTCAGGACCTCTGGTAACCACTATCTTTCTATCAATGCTACATGTTATTCCATTACTACAATATTAATAAGTTTACTTTGTCTTTGGTTGCATTCCACCCTTATGTTTACTCATTCCTCAACCTTGAGGATTTTGGGATATAGTGATGCCTTTCTACCTCAGATTGACAATTGGATTTTAAAGTATAAAATTCAATTGGGGTTGCAGAACTAGATATGGGGATCAGTGCTTGTTAATGATAGGCTATATCATGAGATTGGATGAAATCACCTAAGGAAAACAGGTAGAGAGATTGGGGAAGTAAGCCAACAAAAAATGTAACCATATGTCAACAATTGAAAAACTGGAAGAGATAAAGATGTATCCCCAAATGAGCTCAAGAAGCAATTTCAAAGAATCATAAGCAAAATCATGAAAGGCGAGTCATATCCAAAAGAGTAAGGTTTCAGGAAAGAATGGGTTTTCTGCATTTTCCTTCTTCCGGTAACTGAACCCTGATTTTCCTCTAAGGAAACATATCTTCTCCATTTTCAGTACATATGATTTGAGTATTGTTGCCTTCCAAGTGTGGCAATATGACTCTTGCTTAGACAATCAGAAGAAAATATCTCTTCCCCCAAGTTGGAATGTTTGAGACAAGAATGTATCAGCAAATTAGATGCAAACTCAGTAATTCTGTTTGGACTATTGAGGGAAATCACTCTCCTTTTCCTAATAAAATTACTGAGAAGATAAACTCAGAGCTCCTGCTAACAATCTTAACCATGGCAAGCTGAGAGAGCCTGATTGAAACACAAAGGAAGCAGAGTCAACAGATAAAAAGAGGACACCATTTTGTATAATAAAATGTGAACTTTAGAAATCAACCATAACACAATTGTTTTATCTTTCATTTTTTATATGATTGTGTTTAAATATTTATTTATATAATATAATTAATACTTGTAAACTTACCATCCATCACAAGAACAGAAAATATTACTGATAATTAAATCTATCTCTGAGATATCAGAGTATCTATCTCTATCCTGCTACCTTTCTAATCCTAAAGGTGACCATAAGCTGATTTTTAAATGTATAATTATCTTGCTTTTTAAAAAATTAAATATAGTTATCCCACTTTTTTTTGTTTTGACTGTTTTTGGATTTAGCATACTGAATTCAGCATTCTGGGAATGGCTTTTTAAAAAAATCCACATTAAATTACTCCTGTTTGGAAAACGAAAATGGAAAGTATCATCTTTACTCACTTACTGATTTGTTACAAATCTGAAGAAATAGATGGATAAACAGGATCTGATAACTTCTCATGCCAGACTCTTAATTCAAGTGCTTCAACGTACAAGATATCCCTAAACTGTAGCACTCAGAAACACTGCAAAATCAAAGATAGATTCATTTTCATTCTATTTCATTCTTTAAAAACCAATATGATTTAATGGATGTTTAGAGGTTTATATGTATATGTCAAGTGTTTCTCCAGGGTGAGATTTCTTGCCGTCACAAGGTATATTGGGGTAATGAGAATGATGTATTTTATTAGATCAGCCCTACTGATCTTTAAGACCTACTTATAGATCCCCTGGAACTCTAGCATCTGCATCTGGCCCATGAAGCAGAAAAGAAACAGTTAATTGTCTTAGGTGTACAGCAAACTATGGGCAATGTTTTGTTCCCACATTTTCTCTTCATCTCCAAGACTGATGCAATGCTTTAATTATTCATAATGTTTGGTGTCAAAAGCCACTTCCACACTAACAAACACTGTTATTTTTAAAATCCCCAGTGATATCTTCTAGAATACAATAGTTTCTTGGCAAGAAGCTTTGGAGCTGAATCATAATATTGAACTACTGAATATGGCTCATACTAGTGACTCCAATTTTCCTAACATAGTAAAATATTCTCTGAAAACATTACATCGGCTACCTTTTTGAGGTATTTCTTTCTCCAGTGTGCTACCTACGCAAGAATTGTGACCCAGGTCTCCTCCCATTCTTTCCATCCATGACTTCATGCCACCTCTCTGCATTCACACACAGCATCTTCTTGCACCACTCTATTCCCCTAACTGGCATTCAGAACATGGTACAGCTCCATCTTCACATACAAAGACTAGTGTTTCCCTCTGAAGTTTTTGTTGTTTATATAAGTGGCAACTTTTTCATGTGTAGACATTTTTTCCCAAATTTGAGTACCTTATACAAGATTTTTAATAGGGATTTTCTGAAGTTGAACTTCAGCCTTAGCATTCAGTAAAAATCATGTATCAGCTTAGACTAAAACATTGGAAAGGCTGAAGACCTGAGTCTACTCCAGAGTCATTTCTGACATCTCTGCTCTTAAGAGCTTTAATTGCATAATTATCATTTGTTACGGTATTCAAAATCATTGATAATATATGAATACTAACTTTCAAATATTAGTGAACATTCTAAATGTAACTTGGGGAGAATATGTCCTTGTTTGTCCTGTTTTTTTTTTTTTTTTTTTTTTTTTAATTTTGGTTTTCTTTAGAATGTCAAACATTAACCAGTTTGGACATACTGATAATACCAGTAATTACAATACTAACCTCTTCTCCAAAATTTGAACCCCGATATGGTAGCCACAGCTGCAGCCAACACAAAATCACTTCAAGAACAAGCATGAATAAGCTAAAAAAGCAAAATTAATTTGCACAAATTTTTCCTTTCTTCCTTCATTTTATTATTATTTCTTTTACTTAGCACCTCATTCCTAAAGAATGGAATCATTTTTTCATCTTATTTTTATATCAGCGGATGTAAAATTTATTTGATAAATTTATTTCTCATTATACTGTAACATCTTTTGAGCACATACATTCACTAAAATGCACACACACACTCAAGAAATTCCTTAAGGTGTATGAAATTCATCTTACAATTGCATTTTTCTTGGACTATAATCTTCCAGGTGGCTTTTAGCTCAGCCCACTGATTGCCTTGATGTTCTCTTTCATCATCTTTATTTTGTCCATAGTTATTTGAAATGCTATTGCTTGCCATCTTGGGGGCTGCTTTTTTCAGGAACCATCAGTATACAAGATGTGGTGTTTGAAAATGTGTGTACACCAGAAAACATGTTATTAAATCTAATCTATTCCTGTAGGTATAAACCAATTGTAAGTAGGACCTTTTGATGAAATTACTTCAGTTAAAATGTGATGCACTTAGTTCAGGATGGGTATTAATCCTGTTACTGGAGTCCTTTTTAAATGGAAAGAAGACAGAGAGAGAGAGAGAGGGAGGGAGAGAAAGAAATAGCCAATGAAGGAATTACCGGAAATCAACTTAACCCCAAAGAGAAAGAAGAGACCAGCATACACTGCCATGTGTCTCCTCATGTGGCAGAGGAGCCAAGGATCGCCAGCAGCTGGTCTTTGGTAAGATAACCCTTGATGATGCCTTGATTTCAACGTTTTTCTCACCCTCAAAATTCTAATTTTATAAGTGAATAAATTCCTGTTGCTTAAGTTGAACCATTTCACAGTATTGCTTTGAGCAGCCTAGGAAACTAAAATACCAGGCATCTTCCAATGGGGCACCTACATCATCTATTTTTGATGCTATTTACTCTATTGCTCGCATGGGTGGTAAAGGTGAGTTCAGATTCACTACATAGTTAACTGGTTCAATAATTTACGTCAATCTTCAGACTAGTATGGAGAGAACTCTACTGTTGCAAATAAACATGCATCTGTAAACAAGTCCTTTTAGATTGCATACAAGTGACTTTGACACATCCACTATTGTCAATGACATTCACACTGTTACTGGCAAATCATTGTTATAGGATCAGTTTGTATAAGAGCAAGACATCCTGTTAATATAGTTGTTTATCAATAGGACTATATCATTGTTCTGTTTCTTTCCATAGTTGGGACTAGAACCTGGGCAGCACATGCTTCCTGTTTTGTTTTTGCCATACGCCCCTCCCATACCCTTCTGAGTAGAGGCAACATCCAATTCACAGCTTGCCCTGATATTAAAATACCTAGTGATTGGATCTGTTTTATAGCTATTATTTTTGTTTTGTCCAACCAAACCAGCCCTAGGAATTTTAAGACTGTCAGGGCCCCTGGATCTTAAAGGCACTGTAAAGACATTGCCATTATTTCTTTGAAACACAGTAGAGTTGGTGGTTTTTCCCATCTTTCTAGATCGGCTGCCAACATTCTGTGACATATGATAGGGTTATGACAGTACCCTAGTGGCATAACTTAGAAAGTCCACTACTGCCCTTCCATATAAATGCAAACTGATCTTGGCTATCTTTAGATAGTGGAATATTGAAAAATGCATTAGCTAAGTGTAATAATACTGGATCTCTCCTAACTGGGTTGATAAGTTATTGAGAAGCTTTACCAATATAATACTAGGCACTGCTGCATGAATAGAAGGAACCACCCTATTCAATTCTAGATAATTAACTCTCTTTCTCCAAAAACCATCAGGTTTTTCCCAAGGCACACAGGACTATTAAATGTGCTTTGTGCTGATTATATGTTCCCCACACTGGTCAGTTCTTATAATGTTTCACTGATTTCAGCATGTCCTTCCAGGAGTGACAGTGTTTGGTATGGGTGACCCTCCTCGGTGGAGGAAGGTGTACTGGGCACCTATGAGAAGTACTCTGTATAAATGATTTCACAGTGCAGATACAAAGGCTAAATTCACGTGGTAAGGTATAGGTCTTTTAACACCCCCACCTCTAATACATATTCAGTAATGGAAGAAATACATACAATATAGATTCAGGAGGTGGGGTGCCTGATTCATAATGTTAGGGTTATTTGCTCTATTTGTTTGTTTTCCTCCCATACCCATCTATCACCTTAAGGGACCATTAAATTTCTGGGGATTCCCATAGATGAGTGTGCACTCTGCTCTAATATCAAAAATGGCTAAAATGCACAAATGCTTTGTTGGAAACCAGTGGATAACCAGCTGTACATGAAGCCTCTTATTACCTGCTGTCATCTGTATTTGAAGTCAGCTGTGTCCCCAGCCCTAGTTTTCAAGAATAGGTTGTATTCACCTCTTTATATTAGACTTACTTTTCTTGAGAATTGCTGTGAGAGGATAACCAGTGGCAAAGATTTAGATGAAGACCAAAGCTGATATTTTTTCTCCTTAGGCAGTGTTTGCCAGAGTCCTACTATTATAGCATCAGGTTGTTTATCTATATTTTCTGTTGGGGTGCCTACAGCAATTAAATTTGGCCATAACTGTTTATGGGTTACATATACAGCCCCCCTTCTCTTTTGAGGTCCCTTTATTTCCTTTCCTTACACCTTTCAACCATATTCTTTCTGTCTCACCCAAGTCTGCTATTGCCTGTGCCACACAGTTAATTGCCTGGCTGACTAGTAGGCTGAAAATAGCTACTATTCTCCCATTCCAAGTTGGAGGTGCAGTTTGGAGGATTTTTATCAATCATACCAGCCATAAACAGTTCATCTTCAGATCCACAAATGTGTTCAGCATATGCTGCATGCTTCATTCCTAATTCTCTGACTTTATACTGTAATTCTTCCATAAATGACCATATGCTTATTGTAGATGGCATATTCCCTTCATTAGGCCAGGCCAATTTTGCAGCTAAAATGCACCATACTAATAAAATTTAAAAGCTATCTGTTCTTTGTCATGCCTATTAAAGATGATGACAAAGAAAGACTTGGACATGTTTGCTGTTTCTACTCCTGAAAGCATAATATCATCTTCCCTAATGTCCCATAATCATAGTAACCAGGTAGCTATGCTCTCTTGGCCTTTTTGTTGAGTGTTTTCTATTACTTACACTAATTCTGCAGAGGCAAACTTCCTCATTACTATTTGCTTCTGAGCAGGTTAGGTTCCTCTTCCTAATTGTTATTGGGATCCTTGATTGCTTTTGTATTTGTTGTTATTAGTGGTCTGCTTGTTTAAGCTCATCTTCAATTTCAATTTTATCTTTCTGTAATCCCTCTTTTACACTCCCCAGGTATCCCAAACTTTCAGATCCCAGACTTCCTTCTGGACAACCACTCAGATCTGTTGCAATGGCATCCTTAGTCCATGCATTTTCTTTTCTTTTCTTTTTTTTTTATTTTATTTTATTTATATATATATATATATATATATATATATATATACATATATTTTAAGATGTGCTTAGAGTACCCAAAATATTACATGGAACCCACTGGGATTCCCATGTTGCCCACCTCCCACACCTCGCACCACATCCCACACAAACATCTCCCACAGTGTGGCCCACCACCCTCAATGGACTTACACATCCTGGAGCCTTGCCACCAACCATAGACCACAGTTCACACTGTAGACCACACTCTCTCCCACTCAGTTCTGAGTGGTATGTGCTGATTTAAAATGGCCTACATCCGTTGCCACAACGGTACTCAGGATAACCTCCAACTCCCAAAGAAGCCCCTGTATTTCAACTGCTCATCCCCTCCCTACCCCAAAAGTGTCAAGTGGCCACTGGCTCCACCTCATTGTTATAATTTCTTGCATTGCTAGAATCACCATATGTGAACAAGAGAATACCATCAAGTCCACTCTAGTCCATAGATCTTCCCCCAATCCAGAGGAGACTGGGATGGTGATGTCCACTCCAACTCCAAGTGAGAGAGGGCTTATATCCCATGGATATGGTGGGTGGGATGATCCTGCCTGCAGATGCAGGCCCTCTCCATTCCCTGGGATGGCCATTGCCCATCATTGTCTCCTCACCAGGTGACTTGGATGAGTCCATTGAGCTGTAGGATAGGAGTTGCAGCTCCACCTAGATTTCATGCACACCTGGCACATAGGTAGGCGGGAGGCTCCAGTCTCTGGAAGTATACCTAAAAACTCCAGCATCACATATAGGTTTGAATAGAAGGGACTGGTCAACCATGTGCAGGAAGGACTTATTTGAGTCTAATTCTGTCACTCTCAGGAGCACAGATTCCAAAATAGAACCCACTGATAAGGTATCAGTCTCTGGGGCTATCCCCCCTTATATAGGACCAGGGTGTCTCCGGAGCTCTCAGGAACCCCAATGAGTGGGGTGATAGGCACTTAGATGTTCCATGAGCTCCTACTGAGGTGTGCGCAAGAGTTGCCTCTGGGGTGACCTCCCGAATCTCTTTGAAGTCTCTTAGCCACTTGAACTCATTTGTCTTTACCATTTCCCCCTTTTATTCAAGGTCTTTTTCCAGTTGTGTTGCCAGTTGGCACTTGATATTAATCCCTCGTTGCCAGGGAGGCTCATCCCTGGGAGGCATGTCCCACGTTGGGGGGAAGGTAATGCAATCATATGCTGAGTTTGGCTTAGAGAGAGGCCACATTTGAGCAACAAGGAGGCTCTCAGGTCGCAACCCTTAGGCACCCCACAACTGCAGGCTAAGTCTCATTTACAAGAGCAAAGACTCAAAAGGGTAGTCATCAATAAAAAAAAACTCATCAGTGGGTCATCCTATTTTGACAGGCACTGTCCCTACACTCAGAGGACTATTGCTGCTCCCTTGGAGTCTGTGGCAGAGCTCTCCAGGCTAGGAATTCAGATTCCCTCATTTATTGTGTGATTATCCACCCATCGTGACCATGCCCCATCCCCCGATCCTTTGAATGATTTTGTATATCTTTCATGTATATTCGGATGAACCAATCCCCACGAAAGCACCACCAGACACCCACACCCCAGTAATCCCCCGCAGTACCCATTGTAACCCTTCTGTGATCCAAATCCTCCATGAACATTTAGTCCATAAAACAATCAAATACTTTTTACTAGGAAAAAGAAACAAGTGTGATAAGCTTACATGCAAGAGCCAAACATAAGGAAACTCAGGGGAAAAAAAAAAGAGAGAGAAGGAAAAAAAACAAATAATCAAACAAAGAACAAAACAAAATAAAATATAGTTAGTGGATTGGGACATTCAAAAAATGGGCAAAAAAGCAAAGGAAATGCCTTTAAAAAATATATATATATATATATTCATTTTTTTTCCTTTCTCTTTTCTTTTATCCCCTTTTTCCTTCCCTTTATCACTGTGTTATCGGATGTCTTGTGTGCCATGACACCTTCCTCCTCTCATTCCCCATTGTCTCCCAATTTTTCATTTAATTTTCAAAGAAGTTTTAGGTCACAGCAAAGTCACACACGGTGTGCCGGAGACTCCCAGATACCAAACCACCCCCTCTTCCCCACCC
>JAKSZT010004322.1:2500-12678 GCA_026826555.1 Tolypeutes matacus
GTGAAGGCAAGCGCAACTATCTATTTCATATCCTCCCTGTCAGGAAGGCAGGTCCGCTATAAAGCCTACCGGCCAGAAAGTCCTCAAGAACGAGAAAGCCGACCAAAAGACTATTCCATACCCGACTCTTGTTGTCGAATCGAGGGGGCTTGGCTTGTACCAGGCTCTAAAAGAGTTTTCTTCGAGCGAGCGGTCTTTCTATCTTTTTGGGTTGCATGCCCAAGGCAATGCTTTTTGTAGATTGAGATGGATTGATCTTCGCTATCGTGCCCCTTCCTTGTACCAGTTGATGCTGCGGCAGTGCCTAATATGAGTTTGCTCCTGCCCCAGACAGCTTCGAGGTTCCCATCGATCGATTACAGAGGTTTCAACCACTGAACTTGCTTATGCTCCCCTTTGATCGAGTGCTATTTCTATAAAAAATATTGAGTAGGAAAAACTGGAATTGGCTTTAATCGAGATTGCCTCGGCTTCTTAGGTACATGAGGCCGCTAAGGGCTCGATCTAGCTATCCAGTTTCGGATTGGACGTGGATGAATCTAGTCTTCTCTCTGGCATGGATAGGCTTTTTTCTCGCTCAGCGAGTTGCTCACCTTCCGAGGACAGATGGGCTGGGTCAGTAGCAGGATACCGGTCAATTCGAAAGTCTGAGGGGAAGTGGGTTCTTTAGTCAAAGAAGATGGCATCGAATGCGACGCTGTTCGGGATTCACCTGATTGACCATTGCCAATTCCACTAGGCAGAGAATCCGCTGTGGGACCTGAAGGCGGAGAAGACCTTCGGTTTCCTGGTGGTGAGGGAAATGAATCACTAACCACTGCTAGAGTTAGAAAGGGAACTCATTCCGATCCTGTTGATGCAAGTAACTTGACTTCAAGCTTGGGAAGGAAAGGAAAAGCTAAGGCAATAAAAAGCACTAAGACTAATGGCACTGCATCGGTTACGGATTCAATCACAGCTTCTACGATCAGATTTGCAGCGGCAACTTCTATTCCATCAACACCAGTTATTCCAGCAACAGGAAAGTAAGAAGGTAATCCTACTACAGCACTAAGACTACTAAGACTAATTCAGTCTATTTGGCCACTATTCCTACTGCTACTACTACAGCTACTGCAGTAAGGAAGGAATTCGGTTTCAAACTTGTTGCGAGGAATCAGGGGTTTGAAATGGATTACACTCCTTCTCTTTCTCTCCCTCTTTCCTATGCTAGCAATCCGGTAATTCGGTAAAGTAAAGAAGTAGAAGTCAAGCAGGAAATCAAGTAAGCCAAGGAGCAGTCCCTTTACGCTATTTGCCTTGTCCCATTCTATGCATTTTCCTGGTATTCAATAGGAAGAAGTTCCTACACGCTATACTATACGGCGTAGGGGAGAAGAATATGAAAGTTTTCCCGGAGGAAGTAGACAAGATATCCCCATAGTAAAGACGCTACGCCCCTCTGTTACAGAATGAATATGGTCAATCAGGCTCCGCACCTTACACTCTACCCTCTCCATTTCACATCAAGGGCGTTAAGCCTCTTATAAAAAAAAATTCAATGAATCCCTCTTCCTTACTCTATCAAGTAAGTAATAAATTCCTTTGTCGAGTCACTTCGTCCCTTGACCTATCGGTCAAGTTACTTCGTCCCTAGTTTTAGTTAAAAAACTAGCAATGAATCCCTTGACCTATCTGTCAAGTTACTTCGTCCCTAGTTAAAAAAGCTAACTAATGAGTGCAATCTTCCTACGATAATAGTCTTTTGCGATTCCGCGCATCTACTCTCAAAAAGTCTGTTTTTCTAGTTACTGTAAAGATATCGGATAGAAAGATTCAATCTTCTTCTCTGTCTGGGAGTCGCTCTTGAATCGAGGTTAGTGAAGCTACCACCCTAAAAGCTAGTTTTATGATAGTAAGTGCGGCGAATCGAGAAAGAGCTTATTAGCTTATTCCAAATTCATTGATAGAGGCAATCTTTATCTTCTTATCCCAAATTGGCACATCTGTTCTTTGCGCCTTTCTATATGTTATGTATTTAGCCCTTTTTCCAGCTGTTCATACTCGGACTAAGATCTGGCACTAGCCGTCTTGTTCGGGGAAGGAGCGCGCAATGCAATGTATTGACTGAAGCCAGCGTAGGAAAAAGCAACTACCACTAGAGCGGTTGAAACCTTGTAGACGAGATTTTCAGATGCCAGTCAGTCCGTTCGGGCTCATGCCCCGGTCAGGGAAGACAGAAGAAAGGGGGGCTACAAGAAACTTTCTCTTACCGATCGGCTCAGGATCGATAGCCCAATTGACTAGATAGGGAACGAGTGAACCCGCTGTTCCAAGAGCAGAAGTAGGCGCGTAAGCCACTTCATCTTCATTTACAGATTACGGAACATAGAAACTCTCTAATCTAATAGGGGCATGAGAAAGGGGAAGTCCGCGTCTAAGACAGCCAGTGCTACTATATCGGATCGGGCAATCAGTTTAGCTGCTAAAACATCGGGAAATCCGACAGCAACTATAGATTATCCAACAACTGGGCAAAGGGCATAACATGAGTGAAACTCAAGCACTCGAATATCAGTAGATTAGCGTCACGCCAACGCAACTCTCAAACCATCGGCGAGAGGAGAGGGAAGACCAACTCTCATCTTTCCCAACCCAGAAGAAAGAAGATGAGCCGAAAGTTGGCCGAAGGGTGACGGGAAGAGTCAGGCTGTGGAAAATAACTTCACTTTATTAAACCCCAGAGAACAAGCTCTTCCAGACAGCCCACCGAAAAGAAAGAATTGGGGATCCAAGTATATTGAATTCCTCGTCTCAAACTCAACTTAGTCTCAGTACGCAATGGAGTGATTCTTGGGAAAAGCATCTGTAGCTATCTGTAGCTGCATCGAACTCAATTGATGATTTCTAACCTTCGTCCCCGTCAACCTCTATTTCATCAACCGAAAAAGGAAAGTCAAATACAGATGAAGGAGAAGCGGCTTGGCCGACGAGAGGAGGGAGTGGTGACCCCTCTACTGACCTCGAGACAAACTTGACAGCTATGCTTGACCGACGGTGGCTCCGATCAAGGCAAGGAGAGACTCAGAGAAGAAAGACAAATCGACTATCGACTTCTTTGACAATCTCCATTGCCCGGAGGAGGTGAATCAGAGGGAGAGATAGCCCTCGCTAAGAGTCTCGGTGTCTACATTGCGGATATTTTTCCTATAATAAATCCGCTAAAAGCCCTAAAAAGAAGAGTTAAAAGCGTGTTTATGAAACCCATAGCGTGTTGGTATTACACGTACCTTAAAATCAAGATTCTCGTAAGATAAGATGACAATCAAAGCCTTTTCTCCTTGAGGGTTTACTCTAGCACTAGCCTCTAAAACTCTAGGAAGACGGGTAAGAGGAAATCGACTTGCTACTACAATCCGTATCGAAACTAGAATCCGTACTGCAATCGGTACTATAACTAGAATCGCTATCGGTATCGTATCGGAATCGAATCAAACACGAATTTTATCAAAAAACTTCTTTATCGGTAAGGAGACCCACTTTCCCACATCTCCTTTCCCCTATTGCTAGGGGCCTCACCCAAGATTGGATTACAAGTTATTCCTTTCTTTACGAGATTCAGCTACAGACAATTCTATAACCGATGATTGAGCTCGCTGTCCCTAGAACTATGTAAGCTGAGATGTGAAATTCTACCTTCGAACTGAGAACCAAGAACTTTCTTTGTCACCCCGAACGGGCATTTTTCGGGGAGTAGCACTCGAAGAGAAGTTCATTTTTGTTCTTACAGTCTCAGATGGACATGAAAAAAAAATGTCTCTTTCCCCATGTCAGTTGCTTGCCTTGCTACTGCTATGCTTCCTTCCTCCAACTCTGTCACTTCCTTTTCATTCAGTTGAATGGAGGCCGAAGGACTGGTACTTTATTATCTACAACCTATTCTAAAAGCAACCTATTTTTTAAGAATAAAATAAGTTGTTATTATTGCAACCTATTTGAATTTGAAATTTGAAAACAGCTTATTCTGATTAACTTCCTCCAACAGGAAAGAGAGCAGCTGATTCAATAAGATCTGATTAACTTCCTTCACCACCAGCAGCGGATAGGACCAGAGCTTCTATTTACTCAACAGCTCTTACTGTAACAGAAAAGACTTGCACCGGTTATTCCACAGAAAGAGGAACTTTAATTAGCCCTCGGGCTGTGAACCATTGTCACTCGTTACGTAACGAAGTTCAGTATCCGTATGTTAGCCAAGATCGGTAACTTTTAACAAAAGATTTTCGAGATACGAATTGAATACGAAGGAAGAAGCAATCGGAATAAACGAGATTCGGTCTTATTCATCGGAATAGACCAAGAACCAAGGAAGAGGAAAGAAGTCGAATTTGGGAAGGTGTGGTATAGTTGATCACTTCTGCTTCTGCTCTTGTTGAAGGCCTACGCGCTGCTAATGCCGAGATTCGGTTTTTGTTCAGTGAACGAAATCACCCGAGTCGATAAGTTCTCGAGCTAGCAAATTCTGAAGTTAGGAGATTAGGACTCATAGCATAATTTGCGATGAGACAGTTTGCGTCTTACTAATAACTATTTAATAGTTGGATGTACACTTCGAGTTGCCTTATGAGAGCTCACTGATTAGATTGCTCTTTAGGAACTGATCAATTTTCATAACGAGATTGAACTTCCCAAGCAGACTTTATATGTCTTGTGTCCATCACGACCTTCATCATATACGTATGCAAGTAGCTAAATTGCCGGGTTCGGAAAGAAAGGCACTACTATATTCCCCTTCTTCTTACTGAGGAAGAAAGTCTCCGTCGGGGATTGAACCATCCTATCTTAATGCCTCTCGACGGGTGGAATGCAATTTGTTTAGCTTGGTGTCCATCATCATCCCTTATTGGAAAAATAGGGAAAGACCTTGCCTCACACCGGGAGCCCCTATCGTCGATGATACTTTTTTCTGGGCAACCATACATACCATTCAAAATTGTGAACCCACTATTCGGATCTATTTCAAGACTCCGCTTAGCTGCTTCTAACGAAGATAGTTCTCCGCTCCATTAGAGTAGCAACATTGATTCCTATCTCCGGCTGACGAAAACACCTGACCCCAGCAGAAAAAGAAACCTACACGCGCTAGCCTAAACGTAAGAGCGCCTTAGCCTTCCTTTGAAGCTGCTTGCTGCTCGCAGTTACTTCACTCGCCTGTGGTGTGTGGAGGCGAGTAAACGGTTAGATCAAGTTGGACGGCTCCAACTACCTTGTCTGGAAAGGAAAATTTCTGACCTTCTTCCAACGTTCCGAGGGTTAGGATCAAGGGATTGGTCGAGTTACTTCGGAGGGCAGACAGAGAGTAGCGCGAAGAATAGCACTTCAAATCTTTCCTCTGGCTCCTCGGCTCTTAAGTCGATTAGATCGTGTAACTCGTCTTTCAATTGAATTGAAATTTGAATCCTTCTGTCCCAGTCCGCCAGAATGAGATCAATGTTTTGCCTCCACCGGAATCAGAAAGATAGGAAAGGTCAAAGGTCAATAGGCTGGTAACGTTCGCTTTCTCTGCACCTCGTTCGCTCGGATAAAGTCTATCGTTCTACAACTCACTTTCAAGGAGAGACAGTCTCATGCACATACGGGTGAAGTCTCATTCGTGGATGAAGATGGAGTCAAGCTCAGGACAGGAGATAAGGATGGTGAAAGATAAATTCAAGATTGTGAAGCGGAATAATCATTCATGATGGTCAGATTCATAGATATAGATGGTCTTGTTACTCCCACCCAGCCAGAGGCCCTTCCTTGTCAATGGGAAATCAGTACTTTCGCAGACGGAAGAGCTCGGATATTCTTAGCCTGCGAAGAGGAAGTTTCTCGCTTCTGATATACCAGCTCCAGCTCACTTGAGGACGTGCTTTCCTAGGCACTTTCTTTCTTATGTTGTGCCCGCTTGTGCTTATGTTCCTGCTTCTTTCCTGCAGTCGCGGTGGGAGGTATGATTACTTCATTCAATGCACCTGTCATTCATTGTCAGACACACTGATCGAGAAAAGATAGCTCCTAGGAGAATAACCTATTTTTGCATTCTATGACTCAATAGCAGCTTATTCTCGAACAGTAAGAGCAGTCAAGACAGACAGCCAGGCATTGGCTATTGGTTAAAGACAGGAAAGCCAATACCGATACAGAAAGAGAAAGAGTAAAGATCAACAAACACAGCAACCAACTATCGAACCTACTAACCGGAGAGTCGAAGCGAAAGGGAAGATTGGTTCTATCACAGACCGGTTATTCATCTGCAGCACCTTCGACCTTGCAAGCCCTTCGAGCAGCCTATTCAATCTTACTGGCAATCTATCCTATAATCTGTCCATCTACTAGTGTCCTTTCTTTGCATCTATATCTTAATGGATTCACTATTCCTTCAAGTCCCACAGCGCATTCTAACTAGGAATTGAGGAGTCATCCCTTGCTTCTGATCTCTCTGCTTTTGCTAGCTAGGGGATTCATTCTTCCTTGCAGCCTAACTAGCAGCTTAGCTTGGTCAGTCTGGTTTGCATTCTATTCAAAGCTCCTCGCCACGTTCAAGCTCTAAGCTAGTCGAATCCTGTTGCCCTAAACTGCAACTAAACTACTCCTGCACCTACCGCTACTCTAAGAGAGCAGCTACCGATTCTCACTAAGAGAATGCTGACCACGGACTGAGTAAAGCACCAATAGCTCTTCTTCCATCAAGAGCTAACTCGATGTCACGTGCTTTTCTTACTTAAAGAAAGCATTTCCGGATCAACGACTTCTACTTTGATATACTTTTCTTTATATAGACATAGAATTCAAGAGTCGACTCTTGAAAAGCCTTCACTCTCCCGACTTGATTGATATAATGGAAGGGGAGCTTTCTCGCTTTCCAGCCGAAGTTCCGCCTAGTTGTCATTTTTCTGTCCGTGAAGAGTTTTGTGGTCTTTCTTTGTCAAAGTCGTGAGAGCGAAAAAAGAGCTAGCACTCATTAAGATGTATCCCCTTTCTATCCTCGGAAAAGTCCTCTTCAAGAACCCTTTCCAGCATTGAGTAGGTCTTAGGTCTACTCTTCTCTTTAGATATTAGAGACGAACGGGACTTTGACAAAGACAGACTTTCTGACTGTAGCCACGTAGGGTTAAGGGAAGGGTTTGTGAACAGCTAGGGTAATGAACAAGAGAGGTTAAGCCAAGGGGTGGGGGAATGAAGAATGGGAGAAGCGGGAAGTCTAGCACAATCCCATCTCATCTAGCCCTCTCAGAAAGAAAGCCATAAAAAAACCCAGGAATTTTGTTCTTTAGGGCTTAAGGGTAAAAGGAGATGGATAGGCATAACATTATCTACTCGGGCAATGAGCTACCCCTCTGGCTGGGAGTTTAGTTCCGACTCCGACTATGACTACTAGATTGAGCTTTGGCGAAGAGAAGCGATATCGAAAAGAGGACCTTAGATCATTCATTCTTTTTCCCCTTCTTCCCGAGATAAAAGACAGCAGAAGCCCCTGAACTGTCTCGGTAAAAGAAAGAGGATCCGAGTTCCTCAGTAGCTAAGCTAAGGGTTCATTTCCGAATCAGGGCTGGAACAGAAGATATTGGTTTGTCTTTCGCCTAGAGCCGAATTCCACTTCAGAATCTCAGTTTCTATCGGCCGGGTGAAGCCAAGGGGAATGCCACTCAGAGGTTCGGCAGTTAAGCCGCCTTTCCTTAATGGGCAGAAAGGAGGAGACAAGGGGACCTGGTTCTACCATTAAGCAATCAATGAAGCCAACTCAAAGGCAAGAAAAGGTCAGACTCTCGAATCAGATAGGGCTTCGGCAATGTTTGGTAAGATCTTACCTCTTGTGGAAGAGAGGAAGGCACTAAGACCCGCTAGAAGGACGGACTCTAAGGGAATAGTCCTGGTGAGGTGCAATGCTGAAACTTTGATCGGTAAACAAACTCTACAGAAGTCGGAATGGGATACTTCACTAAGGAAGTAGGACCGGCGGTTAACTATACTAATCATAGCCATTCTGAGTTGCGTTTGGGTATGGAATGGATAGGCCCCAAGTGGCTGCCTCTCATACTACCGGCGGATCATCGCCCCTTCATTCTGGCTCTACTTCATTCGATATTAACAAGACGGCACACGCAAGACAAGATGTCAAATCAAAAAGGGGTACCCCCTCCTCTTAATAAAAAAAGATAGGCGCTTTCTTTTCTTACTTGACTATTTTGGGATTCATTCCTATTATCTTTCCCGTTCCCGAGGCTAGTCTATCTAATGGATGGAATCGACTAAGATTTGATCCAGTGCTTTTTCTGGCTTCAAACTATTGGCTGGGAAAACTATAAATAATGGCATGTTGTGTATAGAGTTCGCGGGAAGGCATCTTCCTTTCTAACTTTGAAGGAGTTGGGATCCTTCGTCTCATCTTAAAATATACACTCGGCCGATGAGAGAGTCACCATGTCTTCTCCCTAACATCAAGCCTCACCTTCTCAATGGCCGATAGACAAAATGACTTTTTATGTTGATCCATTTGGCTCGCTTGTCGCGCTTACCTTACCTGGCCGTTGCCCCCCAGTCCAACACACGACGGCCTTGTCAGTTCTTGAAACCCATCTCTTTTGCACTTCCTTGAGACGCCTGTCGGACTTCACAAGATTTAAGTACTGCTGCTTTCCAATCTTTCTCATAACCGACGCTGGCAAGACGTTTACTGCTGCCCCGTTGTCGACCAGAACCCTTGGTAGTGGTTTGCGTGTGCATGGAGATCGTAGTCTCAATCCTAACCTCAGGGATTTTAGAAGCTAAGCAAGTCCAGTGCTACAGGCTTCCCGAAAGCATTGATTGAATGTCTATCGCTTTAACATCCAGGTAGGTGGGCATGAATGGAGCTTCCAGGAGTTAGTGCATTGATGCTGAGAATCGTCTTTGATTCGTAGATACGGTATAAGACCAAAAGATTAGCTATAGCCTTACCTCACTACTAAACACCCTCTTCCCACTTCCCTTGAGCCTTAGGTGAAGCAGTCGGCTGTGAACCATAGTCGTTAGGCCTCCCATTAGTTCAGTAAGAGTAAGAGTTTTCTTTCCGTGAACCTTTCTCCTTCCCCCCGGCTAAGGGTTCCAAACCTTAACAAGCTATCAAACCGAGTAGAGGCGTATAGATACCGATATGCAACTGGAATACCTTTTTCGAGGTATCAATATGGGCAAGGTGCTTCTTTTTCGACTCGGTTGACCAACACCGGAGATGGTTCAACTACAACCCGGTCGTTTTGGGTCATCAAGGACAGTTTCAACGCAATTTTCAGGTGGGACGAGATCCTAATCTGTGATTGGCTCTGCTCCCCGATTTTGATCTGCTGTTGGAACCAAGTGAATCGCTTTTGTGGTTTAAATGCTGCTAGCCCCAATGCTGCTCGCTTTTATTCCGGTGGATCAATGGGTTGCCGCACCGGCCTCAGATCTCGACCCGGGTGAGATACTGCCTTCTATGTATGCCTTTGTGGGTGATACTAATGATCCTACAGCTCGTATAGTATAGAAAGAGTTTCAATAGCAAAGGCTGGTAGCATAAAGGTCCAACCAATGAATGCTCTTATTTATTCCTATTCTCCATAGGGGAATCGATGAGAGATGCGAACAAAGGCTGCGTAGGCACGAGTATCAAAGCTTCAGTCCCAGCGTAAACGCCCCTTATGGTTTCGATACTAGTACCAGCAGCTTCCCGACCACCACCTCGCCCAAGATCTATTCCGGTTCCAGTCGAAGAACCACCGGGCCGATTATTGACCCAGTGACCGGGGTAGAGCTAGTTGGAGAGACATTACCTAGCCTTTGTCCGCATCAGTGGTTGTCTCACCACCGGAAGCATTGGATATAAGCGAGTTGACTAAGAATCAGTCGTTTACCTCGACTTTGAACCCAAAAATATGCCTGTCTACCTCTATGAGGTAAAGCCGGGAGCAGTAAGTTCACCCCCAACAAAGCTATACCGCCAGTTCGAGTTACCATTGTTGATCCATCAGCTTCTGAGCTAGCAGAGTCAAACTAAAAAGGTGTACAAGTCACCTCTTGGATATCCGATCGAGACATAACATAATTGCAGTGGTCCGAACAGCTACTCCTGTGCCATATTCGAACCCACCAATAGCAGTGGGAGAGGCACCACCACCGCTTAGCATATCCACTTCCAG
>JAKSZT010004335.1:2449-22910 GCA_026826555.1 Tolypeutes matacus
TGTGCGTAAGAGTTACCTCTGGGATGACCTCCCGACTCTCTTTGAAGTCTCTTAGCCACTTGAACTCATTTGTCTTTACCATTTCCCCCTTTTATTCAAGGTCTTTTTCCAGTTGTGTTGCCAGTTGGCATTTGGGAAAAGTTTTCAATTAGCAATAATCGTGCCTCGGGATTAATACCAAGTGCCAACTGGCAGCTTTGTGCAGTGGCAGTATCGTAGCCAATGTCCTATTCTTTTTGACACCCAATACATTTGAAATCCTCAACTGCTTTTCATAATGGTTCTTCTGCCATATACTTTTCACTTTAAAAAGAAAATACTAGCATCTTTATTCATCAACTTCTCACTTCCACATACCTGGTAATATAACTTACCTATTGTACAGATTAAATAGATAAATGATCAAGTAAAATTTTCAAGTTTTCTTATTATTTTAAAGAATTATTTCCCACTATGTGAAGCAGGTAGTGTAGGGATCATGCTTATTTATTTCAGAAAGACCAATTTGTTTACTTAAATGCACATCCCTAATAATGTCTAAACTTTGAAATTCAACCTAGCTCTTTTGAAGTGAAGACACAATAGAATGGAGAAAGGGAAGGAATGACTTAGGACAGATAGAAGCAAGGAAGAGAAGGGAGGGAGGGGGGCAGGAAGGAGGGAAAGAGGCAGCAAGGAAGGAAGGAAGGAAGGAAGGAAGGAAGGAAGGAAGGAAAGAAAGAAAGGGTGAATGTGGCTCACTGGTTCAGTTTTGGCTTCCCACATGCAAGGTCCCATTTTCAATTCCTGGCCCCATTACCTCTCTCTCTATATATATTTGAGATGGATTAAATCTCTCAATTTTACAATTTGAAATCTAAGGCTTAGATTGAATAAGTTCTTAATCCTAGGGCGCAGAGTCAGTAAATATAAGAAATAAAATCCTGGTACTGAATCTTGAATTTAAATCCCATGATTTTCCAGTAAAATGCAATTATTCATGTGTTTAATCATGATGAATTAAATGATGTTATTGAACTCTATGAATGAGTACGAATAAACATGGTAAAAACACTCACTATTTAAAGGAGTTTGTAATAATTAGAAAAAAAGACAAACATTTAAAAATAAACAGTAAGCCTTCACAAGAGCTATAAAAAGTAACAAGACAGTAAATATGTTGTCTCTTATTAAAGATAGAGACCATATTACTAAATAATATAAAGAGGATGACTTCATTGCAATGTAGAGTGTTCAGCCTGGCATAAATTGATAACAGACTAAAGCTTGTGCTTATAGCTTTGAGAAGATTTATTAGATATTTGTGGAGTAAAGAAATAGGAAATCCTGAGAGGTACAGCATGGAAAGAATCATGAGCCTAGAAATATTTATCTGAAGATTTAGGCATTTACCCACAACATGTGATTTGTAACATGAAATATTTACAAAAATATACTCTATTTGTATCCCTTGGGCTATTGTTTATTTTAATTTTAATTGATCCAAAATTGCAACACCTGATAAAGAATAAATGTTTTTGGATATACACTAATGTGCATTTAGGTTTTAGGTTTCATCTTTTTAAAAATTTTAATGTCCATATTCACCTTTCCGCATAATATTGGTATATTTATAATGTTTGTGATAATATATATCTACTCATGTTTTTTGTTGTATAATGATGTGTTTATATTTTTTTGTCTGATTTGATCAAAAATCTTGATTTAGGAGAGGATAAGGGGTGGTTGCGTATTTGGACAAACCTTGGTTTTTCTTCCCAGGTTGACATGAAAGTGCATCCTGGTATATGGGGCTTTGTTCTAGGAAGCATCTCTCTGACACCAAGGGGACCTTATGACTTGTAGAGAATGAAGACTTTATGATTAAATGTATATCCACTGGAGAACCACCATTAAAAGTGCAGGTGAAGCACTGGTTAAAAACATACATACATACTAGTCAAACTATTTCAGACTGATAGTGTCTGTATTCAAAATATATTAAAACATGAAAAAAAATCAATCTAACGGGCAATTTCACATCATGTAAAATCTTCATGACAAAATCAAGAAGGAATATGATTTGATCAATTTAGTTTTATTGGCTCACCATTTATTCCAAAATTCTTTAGGTAACATGAACAATATTTTTAATGGGTGTACTTCCATATAGAGCCAAATTAGTTGTAAACTTGTTTCCATATTTATGTGCTTTCCTTGTATTCCTACAGAGATTCCAAGAATGATGCATTTGGAGAACCACACCATGACTGAATTCATTATTCTAGGGCTGTGCAATACACCCCAACTCGTTTCTGTTCCTTTTTCTCATTGCCATGATGTTCTTTGTAACACTGACTGGAAATAGTTTTTTGATTCTGGTGATTCTGGTAGACCCCCACCTTCACACTCCTATGTATTTTTTCCTTTGGCAGCTCTCTTTAATTAACATCCTGTTCACATTTGCCATTGTCCCCAAGTTGTTGTCTACCTTCTCCACAGGACAGGCATCTCTGTTTCTGGGTGTGGGACCCAGATCTTCCTGGGGTTGGCCCTGGGTGGAACTGAGTGTATCCTCTTGAGCCTCATGTCTTATGACCATTATGTTGCCATCTGCAAGCCCCTGCATGATCCTCTTCTCATGAACTGACTCCTCTGCAAGCAGATGGCTATTTCATCATGGACCACTGGTGCTTTCAATGCCTTGATACATACTGTATATACCATGGGATTCCCCTTCTGTGCAGCAAAAGAAATCCACCATTTCTACTGTGAACTTCCAGGGGTCTTGAGCCTCTCCTGTGAGGACACCTTGACCTATGAGACTGGAGTATTGGTCAGCACTACCATTCTGCTTCTTATTCCTTTTTCTGTTATCCTGGTCTCCTACACACTCATCTTGGTCACCATCACTCAGATGTCTTCTTCTGAGGGCTGGAAGAAAGCCTTTTCCACATGCTCCTCTCATTTGATAGTGGTTAGCCTATACTATGGTGCCATCATATTCATGTATATGAGACCAATTTCTTCGCATACTCCAGGCCAAGATAAAGTAGTGTCTGTCTTCTACACTATTCTTACTCCTATGCTCAACCCCATGATCTATAGTCTTGGAAATAAAGATGTGATGAGGGCCATAGGAAAAGTCCTGTGGAAATATTCATTAACTTCTAAAGCATGAATATAAAATTTTAGTGGTTTTTTTATAATATTGGTTGTTTATACTATTTTTTAAAGTATATGATGCATTTTTGACTATTTATTATCAATCTCATATTTGTCTATTTGATATACAAGTGACTACTAACATAAACAAATTGCAGTCAGCTAGACTTACAACCATATTTGCATTGCTGACCTCAGACTTTCCACAGGCACCTCCACAGAAACCTCTTTAGGGAGGGGGTGGGGAAAGCCTGAAGACACCATTTCCCACTCTGATACAATCTTAACACTGAACCCTGTCCCCGGGACCCTTGGTCCATATAACTTCAGAGGAATTTTTGTCTGGAGCCCCCTTGGCATTGATATGTACCACCAGCTCTGCACTGGTATGTCTGACCCTCATTTTGGAGGAGGGGAGGTTGTTTTTTCAATAGGTTCACACTTGGCTTATAACATCACAGTATGTAAGTAAAGACTTCACTTTTATTTTCATTTTGATTTAATTGTTGCATTAACAGGCACTTTGAAAATCTTACAGCCCAACTCAGCTCTCTCAGCTCAGTTCCACTCTTGAAACTGTGTAATTCTCTCAATAACTGAGTTTTAATTTTTACTAATTATTGTTGATATTATTTTTATTTAACAATAATATAATTTTTTGGGAAAAGACCACCAGTTGACATACTGATTGATAACTTTTGCAGAAACCCCACATTCACCAGATTAGTACTTTTATGAAATAATGGTCAACAAAATGATAAAGAAATGCTTTGGTATTTAAAGCAAACAAGAAATAAATATGGAACACCACATTCATTCTATGAGCTATATGCTGGCGATGCAAGGTACAAAATATCCATTAATTAGGCCTAAGAATCTTCAGACTGGAGATTAGCCTGTGGAAGCACCTACTAGCCATGTCTCTAATACTGCATATTTTTATCTGAGATTCAATCTCATGACACAAAGTCTTTAACACAGCATCTCAAACAGGCCATAGGGCAGAAATATGAATATCCTTAAGCTTTTATTGTCCCTAATTTTCTCCTCAGATGTAGATTCTAATAAAATATATAGTCTATGAAGTAGTAAGTGCAAAAATGATAAAGAAAATTTATCAATATGGAGGCTCTTTTGTTAAGCCACATATCAACAAAATAAAATCTAAGAAAGTTTCTATTTCCTATAAATTCCCATGTCACTCAGAACACAGAATTTAAATCTACCAATGAGCAATTCCCAGCTCCCTGTTCTTACACAAGATAACCTCATTATTGCTAAGCAATCACCTGTACTATCCATAATAAGAAAGAAATAGAAGAGAAGATTGTGAGCCATGACTCATATGGATGTAATGTATGGTAAAGTGATAGAGTGTACTTGTGTATTGAAGGGATAGGACAGGAGAGTAGTGATATTATTGAGTTGGGTGGTGCAGGGTTGACAGGTGGGTAGATTGGGAAAGGTAGGTTAGAAGATCCAGGATACTGGGGGAGGGTTGGGAGAGTGACCAGATAAACACTGGAAATATGCAAGTATGAGGTTTGAAAGTACTGAGTTGGGAATGCTATTATGGCAATATGACAAGGAAGGGTCACTGATTCAGGGTGTTGTTTGGGCAGGCATTCATGACAGGGTGCACCTGGAGCAGGCTTCTAGGAGTGGGTGAGTGTTCATTGCGTCATAATGTGTTGTATCAGTGGATGGAGACCCACATAATGAGCAGGAAAGAGTTGGACTCCCATATTTGGGAGGACCGATTTGTTCAGAAATAGACAGGCAGGAGTCTCTCAAGAGCAAGGGGGGTTCTTATTAGGGGAGGACAAACCAGTGTGTCAATAACTCTTGTTTCATGGAATTATGAATCTTGGCATACAATGAGTCAAGCCAGGGGGTCATCGTGGGTCCTGGGGGATGGGGTGGGAGGAATAGAATAGATCAAACAGGGAGTATTTAGTGATCAGTGGAAATGCTCTTCATTACTGTACAATGATGGACACAGGACATGGTAAATATCATCGAAATTTACAAAAGTGTACAGTCTAAAATGTAAACCATAGTGTAAACCATTGACAATGTTTAGTAGCTATGTATCACTATTTGTATATCAGTTATAACAATGCTACCATCCACATATAAAAAGGTATTAATATGGGGGGGGGATGAAAGGGGGAGGGTGTTGGGTATATTAGAGTCTCCTGTATTCTGTGAGTGACTTTGCTGTGACCTAAAACTTCTTTGAAAACAAAATGGAAATTAAAAATAGTGAGACACTGGTGAATGAGAGGGGGAAGGTGACACAGTACAGACTGGACACCAGATATTGCAGTGATGAAAGGCAAAAAGTAAAAAAAAATATCCTTTATATATTTCATTTTTTTAATATCCCAATTTTTAAATTTTATTTTATTTTTAGATTTTAAATTTTTTTAATGTATTTTATCTCTTACATTTAAACTTATCATTATTATTTCATTTTCCTATTAATTGTATTATCTATTGTAATGGTTTCATCTTTGAAGAAGCTTTTGATCACAGAACAGTTACAACTGGGTAGGGGGAGGATCACTGGTTTGGGGTGTCAGGGAAGGGGGATGCATAGAAGAAAGTTCACCTGAGCATAAATATAAGGTACATAAAATGTTCAAATGTTCATGGGACTTTGTCACAGTGGATGGAGAGTCACTCAATAAATGAGAGAATACTGAATTCCCATCCTGGAAAGCTCTGCCACATTCTCTAAGGGAGCAGCAACAGTCCCCCAAGTGCAGGGGCAGTGACTGGTACAGGAGGATGATTCACTGATGGGCCCTTGATATTGATGACTGGCTTTATGAGTCTTTGCTCTTGAAATTGAAATTTTGCCTATTGTTATGGGGTGCCTAAAGGTTGCTTCGTGATGGCCTCCTTGTTGCTCAAATGTGGCCTCTCTCTAAGCCAAACTCAGCATATGAATGCATTACTTTCCTCCCAGCATGGGACATGACTCCTGGGGATGAGTGTCCCTGGCACCAAGGGATTGATACCAAGTACCAACTGGCAATGTGACTGGAAAAAGACCTCAAATAAAAGCAGGAAAAGGTAAAGACAAATGAGTTTGTATGGCTAAGAGACTTCAAAATGAGTTGGGAGATCATCCCAGAGGTAATACTTATGCACATATTTGTAGGATCTCATAGAATTACAAAGTGGATATCACCACAAATAGTGGGGCTCCCGAGGTCTGTGGAGATATCCAGGTCCTATGTCAGGTGGATAGTTCTGGAGTTTGGGGCCTTGCCAGTGGGCCCTACTTTGGAGTTTGTGCTCCTGAGAGTGACAGAGTTTGACTCACTGTCTTTGCTACACATGGCTCATCTGTCCCTTTTATTCAAACCTATACTTGGTGCTGGAGTTTGTTGGTGTACATCCAGAGACGTTAGTCTTTGGTCTCTCCATGTGTCAGCTGGACCCGGAACCTCATTGGAGCAGCAACTTCTACTCTACAGCTCATTGGACTCACCCAGGACAACTGGCAGGGAGATGCTGTTGGACAACGGCCATCCTGGGGAATGGAGAGAGTCTACAGCTGCATTCAGGATAATCCCATTCATGTTTACTACAAGATATAAGCCCCCTCTCAATTGGAGGTGGAGTGGACATCACCATCCCAGTATCCTCAGGATGAGGGAAGAGGTATGGACTAGAGTTGGCTTACTTGTATTCTACATATTGTGACTCAAGCAATGAAACCTATTGTGACTCAAGCAATGGAAGAAATTATAGCATTGATGTGGAGCCAATGGCCACTGGAAGTTCTGTGGGCAGGGAGAGGGAAAAGCAGTTGTAATACAGTGCTTTTTCAGGTCTTGGGAATTGTCCTGAGTGACATTGCAACGACAGATACAGACTATTTTATATCATCATATAACATACAGAACTGTGTGGGAGAGAGTGTGGTCTACAATGTGAACTATGGTCCATGCTTAATTGCAAAATCCCAGGATGTGTTTATCAATTGCATTTAATGTGCCACACTAATGAAGGATGTTTATGTCAGAGGCTGTGGGAGGTGTCGGAGGTGGGACATAATGGAATCCCTATATTTTTTGTGTAACATTTATGTAATCTAAGTATCATTTAAAATTTTTTTAAATTAAAAAATAATGAATTAATTAAAAGAGGAAGATATATAAAACTTATGCTTTGGAATATTGAGTCTTTGTTGATTATTTGCAAAACCAAGTGTTTAATCTTCAGAAAAAATCACAATATTTTAAGTAACTTGGTATAGCTAATTCAAACTACTTTTGTGTATTTCAGATAATTTTCTTTTCTAGGAATATACATTAACTTGAGACATGTAAGCACTTAGAAAAATTAGGTATAATCTGGTAAACTTAGGAATTATCTGGAACTAATAAAAACATTTTATTTTAGTAGATATGTTATCAATTTAATAACTGGAAAATTATTTATAAAGAATTAATATATTTGTATATTAATTGCACTTTTACTTAATATATATAAGTACAAAAAATGGAAACTTTTAGTGTATTGATATTTTTTGGGTTTGAAATGGACAATATTTATCAGTTGTAACTGTAAATTGACAGTTACAAGGCCTGTGTAAACATCTGAAAAAATTATCACAAACTCCCTACTCACCCCTCACACACCCTATGCCAATTCTGGCTTGGGCTAAGGACATTAAGCATGATTAGTGAGTCATCTTCCATTTTGATCAAATCTCATGGGGAATTACCAAGTGAACACAAGCAGATCAAATATTTCAATAAACCTGCAAATAAAGAAGCCTAACGTATTATTAGTAGATGTGTCTCCATAGACGTACTTAATTTTCAAGGTCAGTGTTACGAGGTGAGTAAGTACTATTATTAAGAAAGCAATTATTGAAGTCTGCCCAGATGAAATATGTAGAAATGCCAAAAAAGGAAACATAGTTATTATTTTTTTATGGAGAAGAAACATACAAATGATGTAGAAAAACTTGGACTACAAATAAGAAAATTTGTATTTGGTCTCTGTATAATAGTAATAAAACTGACTGACATATTTCAAATCTCGTTAACCAGGAATGACAAAAATAAACTTTTATTTAAAGAATTGGTATAAAATTTCCATATACAGTTGTTTAAAAATTAAAAATAAAAGAACTAGCAAACTGTCAGTCACTTTTTAAGGCAAAGTTCTCTTTGTACCTACAACTTTATTTCTCTTCATTCCTGGGAAGATCCTTTGTGATCACATATAATCTATTCTGGAATTAAAGTGATAAGTGGTGAAGTTAAACATACTTAAGTGGTTGATGTTATATATGAATTTTTTTTTTTCCACATTCATGAAAATTGACATTTAAAACATGATGATAGTGGGTGATAGAGGTCAAAATAAAAGTATATGTGAAATAGATGAAAGCACATGTGATGGAATAATTTATTTAGCCTGATTGTCCAAAGAAATTTGAATAATAAGGGTGTATTTAAAAGAAGGATAAAAGAAAAAATAGGATTTAACACATTGGACAACAGGATCTCCAGATCTTGCAGGAAAGGTGATTTTTCAGAAGAGCATGGAGTATATAGTCTATGTGGTTAGAATGGGTTACAGAATCTCTGAAATAGAGCTGAAAGTGTCAAGGAAGTTGAAGATGTTCACAATGGATTTTATATTCTTGGCATTTTTAGCATTTATGTGCTGGCAACTCATGTGATTGTATATGTTTATTCAATTTTAAATTATCCTCTTAACTGTGTGCATGGAATGATACTGTAGTTAAGGCAGTCATTTAAAAGACAAGATAAGCATTGGAAGTTTAGAAGTGTGTCTGGTGAAGGCGACTGCTTTTTATACAACAGTTTTTAGTAGGATCTATGGGGTAGAAGCCAAACAATAGAAAGGTGAGTAATTTATGGTTTTTGTTTACGTTTTGAGCTAATTTAAAAACATGATGATTGAATTGGAAGAGAGCTAAGGGTTAGACTGTGACCTATTGGCCCAGGTGTGTGCAGCATCAATCCATGTGAGAGCTGAATTCAATTAAGGAGCTTCAGGTGAACCTGAGAATAATATTTAGAGAAAAGTCATCAATGATATTCTATGAGAACCATGTTTCCTTTTTTATATTTTTTTTCTGTAAGAGAGAAGTTTTTACATGGTGATGAAGGCTTTATCTAATTGCTAGCTCTTACTTGCTGTACTGTTTTGCACTCTCACTAAACTTTCAGTAATATAGGCATAATAATATTTGTACTGACAACAAGACAGTGATTTTGTGAGATGACTCAGGACAAGTTAATTAGATTTCTTTCAATAAGTTGGGTGTTTGAATATTTAAATTCTTAAAAATTTACTTTTGAAATTGATTCTAATATTTTATTCAAGTAAAGAGAAGCCCATGGAATTAAAAGTCAGCTATGTAAAATAATGGTCAAGTAACACACTTCTATGCTCATAAAATTACATCTACATGCACAGGCAATAAATACATATTATTTTATCTACATTTCCCTCCCTTGCTTACTTTTATGTTTCCAAAGAATATGGTTGATGCAGACTGCAACATCCTTGACAATAGTCTGTTGTGGATGAGTGATGTCTCATGACTAATACCACCATGTCTCCCCTCCAATACCCTCTCTCAAGGCAGTTGTGCCCCACTTGTTTTGTGTGAGAGTGAGAATAGGAAGAATTGTTACAACTTTGCTCTGTCCTCTAGAATTTATTGTTAGTATGAAAAATATTATGTTGTGAAACCTGATGATATTTGATGCTTAACTTTCATATATGATCCAATTATTATTTTTATGATATTTACTTTATACCTGATATTTAGAATTCTCAAGAATATGTTTTCAAGAAGTTATTTGAAATTTCCAATGAAAGGTCTTTCAAGAAAGTAGTTTTCATTCATATTGTTGGATTCTGTGTATGTTGTTTGAATGTTGGCTCATATTTTTGGTGCTGAGAAATGCTTTAAAATTTTCATCTCCTTATTTTTTTAAGGAAGTTACAGGGATTGAAACTGTGGCCTCATACATGGGATCAGGTGCTCAAATCACTCAGCTATGCCTGATCCCTAGTCATCTCCTTATTTTTTCCATATATGTCAGGAACTACCCTACTCATCTGTTTGTATTCCTCCATTGGTTTATTGATTTTCTAATTTTCCTTTTTTTTTATTGTATCTCTATTCATTTTATTTCATGGAGAATAATGTATATAATCTTTAAAAGCTTTGGAGCAATAATTTATTCCAGTCATATTTAAATTTTCAGCAGAACTTTCTTGTTCACTGATTGTGTTATTATGAAATACATAATTTTACTTTGTGGATTTAGTACCTCTTTAAATGAAAGTGAAGATACTGCTGTATATATAGAGTTATTATATTTCTCTTTTCCTTCTCAATCAATTTTTGTTGTGTGAGTGTATTTGTATCTTTCTCTTTCATGGCGGAGGCTTCCTCAAAATTCTTCTAAGCACTGTACTTAGAATAATAATTCAGAAAAAGTATGATTGGCCAAACACTTTTATTTCTGACTCACACAAACTTTAAAAAAATATATTTTTGAACACACATACACAAAAACATAAGTTGGAGAATGGACCTTGAAATATTTAAATGTTTTATTCTCATATTTGTGGATGCCTGATCAAAGTCATGAAGGCTGCAATGCATGTGCCTTACAAAGGGTCTGGCAAAGAGCCTGTCCTATCAATAGCAAGCTCTTGAGTTAGGAGGTTATAAAGGAAAAATTATGGAAAAATCTAAAGTCAAGTATATGAACTTCTTCTGATGATACTAGGCAACTAACACTCATACATTTCTGACCAAAGACCAATACTGATAAGTGATTTTTAGATGTCATGTTTGGCAAAGTGATTTCAGGAAATATATCTGGTTTATCAACATGAGAAAAAGGGTTGCAGCCACTGATGTATGTTGAGGGGATGTGCAAATATTAAAATCCTGAATATAAAAAAATTATCCTCTTTGTACAACTAAACATTCATATGATGGGTCAATCATTTATTCATTCAAACTGATTTCTAATTTGTATATATTGTGCTTAAGTATGCTTGAATCATCTTGAAACATGAATTTATGAAGGGCAGAGAATCATCCATATACTCTTAAATTGGTAATCAATATTTCATTTAATTATTTATTGGTTACAAAATATTTTGGAAGTCAATGATTGTCATATTAACTCATAGTTTTGTGTAATAAAATGAGGTTTCTTGTTTAAAATAGGTATATTTAGTTATTCAGTTATAGAGCTGTTTTACTTTCCTAGAAAATCTGAATTTGGACTAAAATGAAAAATGAAAAACAAAAACTAAGTAAACTGTTCACTATACATTATTTACCTTGCATATACTGGTCTATTCTTTAAGGATAAACCTATGAATAGCCCATGGAGTATTATAATCAAGCATCACCTGATTTTTTCTTATTGGGGTTGTTTCCACCAACAAGATTTGGCCTGTTCCTCTTCATGCTCATCATTCTCATTTTCCTAATGGCTCTGATTGACAACCTCTCCATGATCCTCCTCATCTTCTTGGATTCCCACCTCCACACTCCCATATATTTCTTACTTAGTCAACTCTTCATCATGAACTTAAATTACATCTCCACCTTGTCCCCAAGATGGTTTTCAGTTTCCTGATTGGCAACAAGTCTATCTCCTTCATTGGCTGTGGAGTTCAGAGGTTCTTATTTTTGACTTTAGCAGTTGCTGAAGCTCTGCTCTTGACATCAATGGCTTATGACCATTATATGGCTATTTGCTTTCCTCTACACTATTCCATCCATATGAGCAAAGGCAGTTGTGTGCTGATGATTACAGGGTCTTGGATAATGGGCTCTATCAATGCCTCTGCCCACACTGCATATGCACTTCACATCCCTTATTGCCAGTCCAGGAACATCAATCATTTCTTCTGTGATGTACCAACCATGCTGACTTTGGCATGTATGAACACCTCAGTCTATGAGTACACAGTGTTTGTGAGCACTACTCTCTTCCTTGTGTTTCCCTTCATCATTATAGCATGCTCCTATAGCCGGGTGCTTCTTGCTATTCACCACATGCATTCAGCGGAAGGGAGGAAGAAGGCCTTTTGGACATGTAGTACCCACCTCACTGTGGTGACTTTCTACTATGCACCATTTGTTTATACCTATCTATGCCCACGATCCCTCATGTTTCCAACAGAGGACAATGTTCTGGCTGTCTTCTATACCATCCTCACCCCCATGCTCAACCATGTCATTTACAGTCTGAGAAACAAGGAAGTTATGGAGGCCCTGAAAAGAGTGGCTAAGAGGATCTGTTCTGTTAAGAGGTAGACAAAGTTACTCCAAAGTACAGGTGCTTGAAAATTCAGGCATGTATAAAAATTAGAAAATTTCTATTCCAGGCTTAAAGACCAGGAAAATGTATTTTAAATGATTAAAAACTAAGTTGGAAAAAAAAGTGTATATCCTCATGTCATTTATGTTTGTTTTGTAATTTATCCATCAATATAAAGGTCATATATATTTCATAAACTTGTGTGCTAAAGGAATATTTTATTATATGGAGAAATTAAAATAGAAATTACTTAACTTGGAGTTATTATTCAACATAACAGTCCCATAATATCTTTAGTCAATCTTTAAATATCAGTAAATTAGTATAACAGAACAATAATTATTTTAAGAGTTGTTCTAATTTAAAACAAGAGAATATATAATTTATTTCTATTGTTCTGTGGTTTTAAGAAGTGTGTACTAGTTTTTTTTCCCCAATATTTCAGGTGAACTGACACATATAAGAATTAGATAGAGAGCTCTAAAAGGATTTAGAAGGCTTTATACCCCTATGGAGAAAATATCAAAAGTCTATATCTTTCTTGAAAGGGGAACTAGGTTTATCTGTATAAATATTAAGGAAGTGATTTATTAATGGTTCTACAATGAACTAAAAATTTAGTCAGCTGGGCATTAGAAGAATTAAACTCAATCCAGGTGGCCCCTCATTTCTCTATTTGAAATGCTTTTAATGAGTGAGATAAAGGGATTTAAAAGAAGTTAGTTTTAGACACAATGCATAAGAAAGATATGAGACATGGAAAAAGTAGAAATCATTTAATTTTCATTTTTCTATTAAGCTGTAAAAACATATTATAGCTCACATTTTGACAGTTGGCTATGAATGAAAGAAGAAGAGAGAGACTATTATCATGAGGAGATTGATTTGTGAAACACTAGGCAAGCATTAGTGCCCCTGGGGTCTGGTGACCCAGTGTGAACCAAGAGCTGTGTAGAAAAGCTATCTCTTCATTTCAGTAATGAGTACATATTTGTAGCAAAAATATGGCATTCTGAATGTTCTCATCCTCTCTTTAGTATCTCAAGTGAAATTTTTATTTCTAAATTTCCAGGATGGAGTCTTGGTAGAATCTGGTGATGACTTTGTTACTATGACTGTACAATCTAAGCATGATTCTCTGTTTATCTTATTTTTCTTATTTTTAAATACAGATAGACTTGAAGGTGATCTTACTAAAATTCACTTTATTGATGTCACTTTCCTTAGTGTGGTTTACAATTCTGTCCATTATCTAAACCATTTCTGCATCTCCAGCATGAAATCCTAGCACACCTTACCTACTTTTCTTCTCTACATTTTACATTGAATGCATGTTTCTGAACAAGTGATGATCAGTTCAACCCTTCATGTATTAAATTATTGCAATTGTCTGTTTCTAAATCATATTACTCACTATTCTCATACAACTTTCTTTGGCTGGACAATTTAAATTTCACACGTTTCTCAATGCCAATATCATATGCCATCTACATTAGGAAGCATTCTTGAAACTATATGTTCAACTGTATACTTCCTCTCTGCGGTCATAGATCCCAATTATTTTTAATAATGAAGAACATTATCACATATTATTGTAATTGCCTTGATTTTTAGTATTTCTTCCCAGACAATTAATTGTTAACCATCAATAGCCTGGTCTTTTCTTTTTCTTACGCCTACATCTTTCTTAATGACTGACTAACCTATGTGCAAAATATTTGCTCCTCAAAGCATATCTTTAGGAATTCTTAACCAATTTTACTTCCACATAATTATTAGAATAAGCTTGCAAATTGTCCACCGAAAACCATTGGTGGTTTGAATTAAATTTTATTGATCTGTATATTAATTTTCCAGAATTGAATTCTCTTCAATCTAGACTCAATTCATTTGAAAGTACATCTCACCAAATTTATGTGAATTTGTGAAGGGATGAGCATTATATCCTATTAAAGTGGTATGAGATTATATTCTTTTTATTTATTATTTTATTATTTCAAAGGATTTGGTGTATAAACGTTTTCATCCTCATTCTTGCCTCTTTAGATAATAGTTATTTTTTTAATGAATTTATTATTCTTTTAAGGGGTTGAGTGGTTTAATTAATATTTCACATCATAGACAGAACACAAAAATTAAAAACAAACATCACTGTTCTGTATTTATATTCCATAGTATCCTCTCTTCCTTTAGTAAAATCCCAATGCTGCATGTTATAGTTTGTCCTATGGATTCTTGTGGGGAGGTGAAGGTCTTTCAGATCCTACATCCTTCCTTAGTGGTTTTGGTAATATAAGGATATTTCAGTATTCCCCCATACCTTGTGTTTCCTGGGATGAGATTTTTAGGGATTCACTCTAATTCTTTTACGAAACACATAGTCATCTTAATATGTCTATTCTCTTGTTGTATTCTTCCCATGAATTGATGATAGTGGGATGATTCTGCCATGAGATCAAAACCACTGGATTCAAAACCCCAAATCCATCTGGAAATTTCTATCTAAGATACCCACACCTGGCTTTGTGACTCCAACATGGGTAATTGTAAGATGGGGCTAAGATGTCTTACTTTCAAGTTGAAATTATTTTTAAGCAATCTTCCCCTCATGAGCATTCTCTTTCCTTTGTAAAAGTTTTAGCACAAATGTTATCATCTTCTAAAGATGATGACATTATTACTATGTTGTGAATCTACTAAGCATGTGTGTTCTTTTATATCAAATGCAGTGTTTTAATATCAACCAAAGAACACCTTTGTTTTTCAAAAAATACACATGTTTTTTTTTTCAGGTAATTTCAAGTAATTTTTAACTCAAGTTTTAATATTAAAATATTTTTAAAAACCTTAAAAGATGCAAAGCAAAATCTTTTTAAAATAAATTTTATTGATACATATTAATAAAACATACAATTCATCCAAGGCTTACAATCAATGGTATTTGCTATAATCACATTGTTAGTTGTGCATTTATCAATCAATATTAAAGCATTTTCATTATTTCAAAAATAATAACAAAGAACAACAACAACAGCAAAAAAGCAGACAAACAAACAAAAAGTTCCTCACCTCTCAATCTCTCTATGCTTCCCCACTCTACATACCTGCTATTTCTGGCTATTCTATCCAAAGTGTATAATAACTCACGTTTAGTATAATTAAATGTTGTACATTCATCATCTTAAAAACTTTAGAATGATTTCATTACTCCAAAAAGAGAGACTCCAAACCCCTTAGCATTCTTTTCTCAGAATAACAACTAATCTCATTTCATATTTTCAATTGATTTATATTTATGGTTTATATAAATGGAATCATACAATATGTAGTTCCCTGTATCTGGTCTCCTTCACTTAGAATACTGTTTTTTTTGTCTGATATTAACATTTTGTAAGATTAACTTACATTTGTTCAGTTTAAAGGAAAAATGGTTTATACATGCAAGTCTAACCATATTCATACTTCACATACTATATTTAGTTCATAATAGGGCAACCATACAGTATTTTTCCTTTTGTGTCTGCCTTCCTTAACTCAATATAATGTCTTCCAGGTTCAATCATTTTATCATACCATTCATGACATCATTTCTTCTTATCAATGCATATTATTCCATCATGTGTATTCTCTACAATTTGTTTATCCATTTATCAGTTGATGGACACCTTTAAAGTGGATGAATAGTTAGCTTTTATAACTGAAACATTCCATTTGTGCATTTCTTGGAACTCATGGGAAATTTAAAAAAATAAAGGTCTTATCTGCAGTAACAATATATTATTACTTATTGTAACATATTATCCTATGAAATTGAATAACAATCTCATTTTCATTGCCTAAATTCATAATAAAAATATTAATTTTCATGCACATTACAAAAGAATGGAATACAAATGAAAATATATAATATACAATAACTAAAAAATTAAAGATAACTCAATTATGTAATATTTTTAAAATTTCAGCCAAGCTATATTACACAAGCATATATATGTGTGTATATATATAAGTAGTTTTATTAAATTTAGTAAATTTATATTTTAATTTATTAAGTTTGTTTGCAAATATAAATAAAATGGGAAAATATTTTAATATATGCACTCACGTCATTACTATTCAATTACAGATGTGATTATATAAAGTGACCCCACAGAACATCAGTGAAATATTAATATTAGAAAAATTGAATAAATTTATTTTTTTCTTTTCCCAATGATTTGATCTTAACTCCTGTGAAATTTACAAGAGAAAATAATATCAGAACTCCTCATCAAGCCTGGCCTCAGGCCATCCTGTGTTATTAGTGACATGACTTACATTGCCCCAGTCTCAGAGCACTTTCCCAAGTGAAAAGAAATAAAGCCAGTAATAGAATCAATTTCCATGTAAGTTAACCCTGGACTGCTGGTTTCTGCTGACCTGCCTTGAAAGAATGTAAATTGTCAAGTGCAGGGATGAGAGTAGAATAATTACTTTTTTGAAAACATATTCGAAGTAATTTTTCTGAAAAAATGATTTCATTCATGTGATCACCTTAGGACCACTGTCAGCTCACAGGCCAGTGAGTTTTTTAAAGTGGGAATACATAAAAAAGTTAGTAATCCTAATTTTATTTTCATTTTCAATCATCACAAATGAACAGGGATTCTTCTGCAAAAGCTTAATACACTTTCATTAGAATAAATTAATAGGGCTTTTTATAAAATATGATAATAAGCAATTGGTAAATTTTAGTTTGAAAAAATGATTTTTGATGAAAGAACTCAAAAAACAAAATTTTATTTGGTGAAGTGCATTTTAAAGGAAACATATGCTTAAAAATAACAATAAAAATACAAAAACAATTGGCTATTTGAACATTTACACGCTCTTTTAACATATGAAGTTCTTTTAAGATATAAAATGCTGTCATACAATTCTGGAAAGAACTGCAGGGATTGTCAATAATCTACAGTGAGTGAAATGATAGTGAAAAGTACTGGAATTGGAAATACACCTGATGGTTGATATAATAGAGGAACTACTATAATTACAAAATCACAATACAAAAGAAATAATATTGGTGACCCTTGTAAACAAAATATATTAGATCAGGACATATTTAAATTGAAGCACCATAGAAATTGGTCTTCCTTTAAAGAATCCAAGAAACTATTTTTCTAAGATGATGTTTTGTTACTCTTCCATTCCTTATTAGGGTTGTGTTCTTGGAAAGAACAAGTGTGAATATGGTAAATCTGAGAGATATGAAGAAATAGATAAAGGAGAATATGTTCAAAAGAGTTCCTTTAAAAAATAAACACAATTATAATGGCACAAAAAATTCATATGCATTCTCTACCATCTACAACCAATAGAGAATTTATATTTTAATAGCATTATTTTTTTTTCATTTCTTTCTTTTAATCATTTTTGTATTTTTGTACTTACAAAACTGTGAACCAATATTATATCATGATCATTACCTCACAATATTTGTGGGCAAAGTTTGGTAATTCATTTTAAAAAAAAGTTAATATGTGCTTATAAAGAAGTTAATAAAATATATGTAAGATACACTAACTAGGAATCCAGCATATAAGGTCAATTATAATGTCTTAATCTATAAAATGTTAGTGATATAAAACTCAAGACACAGGGAAAGGGTTAAATGCAATTTAATTTTAGCACAAACTTTCATACATGTCAAAAGACATGTTTATTTCTGTGGGGTCAGTAGTGATATCCCCTTGCTCATTCCTTATTTTGTGTATTGGTATCTGTTTTCTCTCTTTCTTTGTTAGTCTGGCTTAAGGGTTTGTCAATATTATTGATCATTTCAAAGAACCAGTTTTGGTTTTGTTTATTTTTTCTAGTGCTTTCTTATTCTCTATTTCATTTAGTTCTGCTCTAATCTTTGTTATTTCCTTCTTTCTATTTCCTTTAGGTTTGCTTGTTTTTGTTTTTCCAATTCCTCCAGGTGAGCAGTTAGGTCTTCAATTTTAGCTTTCTTCTTTTTTAATATATGTATTTATGGCTATGAACTTCCCTCTCAGGACAGCTTTTACTGCATCCCATAGGTTTTGATATGTTGTGTTGTCATTTTCATTAGTTTCAAGGTAGTTTCTGATTTCTTTTGAGATTTCCTCCTTGACCTACTGTTTGTCTAAGAATGTGTTGTTTAACTTCCATATCTTTGTGCCTAATCTGTTTCTCTGGCCCTTACTGATTTCCAATTTCATTCCATTGTTATTGTTGAAATTACTTCGTATAACCTCAATCTTTCTGAAATCCTTGAGAGTTGTTCTGTGGCCTAGCATGTGGTCTATCTTAGAGTATGATCCATGTGCACTCAAGAAGAATGTAAATACTGCTGTCTTTGGATGTAGTGTTATGTATACATCTATTAGGTCCAGGTCCTCTAATGTATTATTCAGTGTTGTTGTTTCTTTATTGATTCTCTGTCTAGATGTTCTGTCTAATGGTGATAGTGGTGTATTAAAGACCCCCATTATAATTGCAGAGGCATTTATTTCTCCACTTAGTTTTTCCAGAGTTTGCCTCATGTATTTTGAGGCACCCCTATTAGGTGCATAAATATTTATGATTGTTCTCTCTTCTTAAGAGATTACCCCTTTTGCTAACGTATAGTGTCCACATTTGTCTCTTACAATAGATTTGCATTTATAGTCTATTTTGTCTGGTATTAGGATAGCTACTCCTGCCCTTTTTTTGCCTTTTATTTGCATGTAAATTTGTTTTCCAGCCAATCACTTTTAGCCTCCTTGAATCCCTGGTTCAAAGGTGGGTTTCCTGTAGACAGCATATAGATGGATCATATTTCCTATCCATTTTGCCAATCTGTGTCATTTGACTGGTGAGTTTAATCCATTAACATTCAGTGTTATTATTCACAATGAATTCTTACATCAGCGATATTTTCTTTGGGTTGATATATATCATATTTTGTTTTTATTACTCTTTTTTGTCTTTTTAATTGTTCTTACACTCTCCTCCAGCTCTCTCTCAACTTTTTTTCCCTTTTATCTTATAGAACTTCCCTTAGTATTTCTTGAAGTGCAAGTTTCTTATTGGCATACTCTCTTAATTTCTGTTTATCTGTGAATATTTTGAATTCTCCATCATTTTTGAATGCCAGTTTTGCTGGATAGAGAATTCATAGCTGGAAGTTTTCTTTCTTTTTGTACTTTGACTATGTCATACTATTCTCTTCTTGCCTCCATGGTTTCAGATGAGAAATCAGCACCTAATCTTATTGTGCTGCCCTTGTATGTGATGGTTCTCTTTTCTCTTGCTGCCTTGAGTATTTTCTCTTTGTCTTGAGCATTGGACATTTTGACAAGTATATGTCTAACACTTTGCCTGTTGGGATTTATACTGTTTCGGGTGCCCTGTCTTCCTGGAATGTACATCCATCTCTCTCAATAGGGTTGGGAAGTTTTCAGCTGTTATTTCCTTCAACATTCCTTCTGTTCCTTCCCGTTCTCCTTACTTCTGGGATGCCTATAATGTGTATGTTTGTGTATTTTGTGTTGAATCCCTGAGTCCCTGCTGGATTTTTTCTATCATTTTATCTATCTATTCTGCTGTCTTTGATTTCAGAAGAATTGTCTTCTGCATCACTTATACTTTCTTCTGCCTGTTCAAATCTGCTGTTATGTGAATCCAGCTTCTTTTTAATTTCTCAGATTTTGCCATTGATCACCATCATATCCGTTATCATTTTATGTATGTATACAATTTCTTCAGTATGTTCTCCCAGAGTCTTCTTTTTTTTTTTTTTTATTATTATGGGTAAAAATCAAAATTCTCACAATACATACAAACATTTGCAAAATGATATATAAATATATATGCATATATGTGTATTTGCTTACAAAAATGTTATTTATATATATATACATATATTTTAAGAGGTGCTTAGATTACCAAAAATATTACATGGAACCCACTGG
>JAKSZT010004335.1:23310-60415 GCA_026826555.1 Tolypeutes matacus
TTTCTATCTTTTTGTCTATCTTTTCTACAATCTCTTTGATTTCAACTGTATTGTCTTCCATATCACTAATTCTTTCCTCTGCCTGTTCAATTCTGCTGCCATGTGAGTCCAGCGTCTTTTTCATTTCTTGACTTGTGTCTTTGTTCGCCATCATATCCATTACCTTTTTAGGTGTGTTAGCTATTTCTTCAGTATGTTCTCCCAGTGTCTTCTTTATATCCTTAATCTCTTCCTTCAGTTCTTTAAGTTGGTCCATGATATTTGTTTGGATAGCTTTGATTAGTTGTTCGATGTACTGCATTGCTTCCTGGTTTTTATTTTGTGCACTGGACTGGTCCATGTTTTCCAGTTTCTCAGTGTCATTTCTATTTTTCTGTTGCCCTCTGGTCATCATATTATCTTGATGGGTTTGTTCAGTTGATTAGCTTTTCTCTATGCTCTAGCTGTTGGTTCTGCGTGTGAGTTAAGTTTTCTCTTTGGCAGTTTTTCTTCTTTTTTTATTTCCTTGCTTCTTTCTATGTTCCCTTGAAGGCAAAAGGTTAGGGCCAGAGGAATCAAAAGATATAAGGAAGACAGAAGGATAATAGAAATATTGATAAAAGTTAGAAGAGGGGCAAAATGAGACTTAATGAGATGAATATTTAACTTGTGTAGGCAGTGTAGAGTACTAGGAAAAAATATGGAGTTCCTACAATGGACTGGGAAAACAAATGGAGGAACATATATATATAGTGATTTAGAAGGCTAGAATTATGAGGAGGGAGAGAAATAGTAGAGAAAGTTCTGAAAGGAAAAAGTTAATACTAATAAAAAAAAAAGAAGATAACAAAATAGATGGGATAGAAATTGACACCCTTAAGTTGTGGGCCTATGAAAAAATGTTGTCTCTAAGAGCCACAACAGAAAACAGAAGGCAGAAAGTTGCAGGAAGGATAAGCGATAGTTTGTAATACAGAATCAATATATACAGCGAGTGGGAAATTACTGAATAAGAAGCCCAGCAAAGAAGTGACCAGCTGGCAGCACCTATTTAAAAAAATAGAAGGAAAAAGGAAGGGGGGGAGGAAAATGGGAATAATAGGAATAGACCAGAAAGTAACAGAGAGAAACCAAAGATCCACACAGGCAAGCAGTCAAACAGAGCTAAGGGGGGTCAATGATTCCCCTAGGGTCCACGTGGATCCTTCCTTCCTGCTTGTGTTTATCAATGAATTTCCCCACAGGGTTCTATATGCAGGTCCTGAAGCAGCTTTTAGCTATTAAACTAAATTAAAAAGAATTTATTTTTCATTTGTTGAGGTGACCTCATTTTTTTTTTTTTTTTTTTAGCCAAATGCAGGACCCAAAATAATTCCTCCTCTAGACCAACCCCCTTACGGAAGGGACCCTAAGCTGTGCCCGTCGAAATTAATCAAGCACGTCCCACTTTCTGGACTCCCCAGGTTAGCTGAAGCTCTGATGATAGTCAGAGAGGAGTGCTAAAGATGGCGCATTCCGCCCCTTCTGGCGCCGAGCTCCAGCATCACCGGGCTGCTCAGTAAATCAGTTTGAGTGCAGATTCGCGTCTGCTCTCAGCCTGGTGCTGCTTCAGTTCGGCTTATCTGCTCCCCAAAGCTATGGGGCAGTGCAGGCAGCCAGATCGATGTCTAAAAATATAAAATACCCTTCCCTGTCTTCCAACCGAACCCTCCCTTTTTTGGGAAGTGTCCCTTCCTCCTGGCTCCGCAACGGCCCGGGTTTTATCCCTGGGTGGCTAGGGAAATCAGCTCCGTTCCCCGACCAAAATCCCCCCTCCGGTTCACCGGGTGCTGATTAGCTCGTTTGCTCTGTTCACACAAAGTCCAAGGGGCGCCAGGCAGCCAGATGCCCAGAAAATAAAACTTTTTCGCCCCGCCCGCCTCTCCAAATGACCGTTTTATTTTTTTTCTCCTAACCATGGGGCTCAGCCGCCTGTGCCAACCTCCACCGGCAACATCAAAACTCACGAATCTCTACCGTTCGGTCCACGCCGCCGATCCGCGCAGATAGATGTCCCAAGCTTCTCACTCCATGCGTGCACAGCACAGACCCCCGGGCAGGACCCCGTCCACAATCCGCCTTGCTCTGGGAGCTTGCAGTGTGCGCCCTCCTACACTAACGCCATCTTGCCGCTTAGAGTCTTCTTAATATCCTTAATCTCTTCCTTCACTTCATTAAGTTGGTCCATGATATTTGTTTGGAAATCTTTGATTATTCAGTTGATTTGCTTCTCTCTCTGCTCTAGAGTTTTATTTAGCTGGTGGTTCTGCGTGTGTGATAACTTTTCTCTTTGACACTTTTTCTTCTTATTTTATTTCCTTGCTTCTTTCTATGCTCCCTTGAAGGCAAACGATTAGGGTCAGAGGAATCGAAGGATGTGAGAAAGGAAGAAGGATAATAGTAATATTGATAAAAGTTAGAAGAGGGGCCAAATAAGACTTAATGAAATGAATATTTAACTCATGTAGACAGTGTAGATTAATAGGAAAAAAAAGTGGAGTACCTACAATGGACTGGGAAACCAAATAGAGGAATATATATATAATGATTTAGAAGGCTAAAATTATGAGGAGGGAGAGAAAGAGTAAAGATAGGGCTGAAAGGAAAAAGTTAATATTAATTAAAAAGAGAAGAAAACAAAATATATAGAATAGAAATTGACACCATTAAGTTGTGGGCATATGAAAAAACGTGGTATATGAGCCCCAACAGAAATCAGAAGGCAGAAAGATGGAGGAAGAATAAGAGATAGTTTGGAATACAAAATCAGTATAGACAGAGATTGGGAAATCAGTGAAGAAGAAGTATAGCAAAGAAAAGACAAGCTAGCGGCACTGAATTTTTTAAAAATGAAAGAAAAAAAGGGGGGATGAAAGAGGAAATAAAAGCAAGAGACAACAAATAAACAGAGAAAAACCAAACAACCACACAAGCAAGCAGTCAGACAAATCCAAGGAACAACATTTTTCCTTCTTGTGCCTTTGTGGAACCTCTCAGCCTGTTTGTATTTATCATTCAATTGCCCTGCAATTTGTAGGTTTTGAGGTAGATTTAAGCTATAAATCTAAATTAAAAAGAAAATTTCATTTTTTATCTTTTAAAGTGACTTTCTTTTTTTGTGTGTGTGAAATAAGAGACCAAACATATGTCTACTTTTAGACCATCCTCTTCACTGAGGTGACCCTAACTATGCTCATGGACACTAATCAAGCACTTCCACTTCTTGGTCTCCCCAGGGGAGCTGAAGCTCTGATGCTAGTCAGTGCAAACAATAAAAATGGCTGACTCTGGCCCCTCTGGAGCCAAGCCTCAGTGTCACTGGGCTGCTGGGTAAATCTGGCTTCCTCAGTAGATTCTCCTCTCCCCTCAGCCTGGTGCTGCTTCAAGCTGGCTTATCTGCTCCCCAAAGCTATGAAGGGGTCCAGGATGCCAAATCGACAGAAAGGAAACTCCTCTCCACCTTCTGTCAGAACCCTCCCACACTTGGAGAATGCTCCCTCTGACCAGTTGCTGGCACTGGTTGGGGTGTATCTCTGGGCAGCTGGTTAAATCAACCTTCTTCAGCAGATTTGCCACTCCCTTTAACCTGTTCTTGCTTCAAGCCAGCTATTTTGTTCCCCAAAGCTGCAAGGGGTTCCAGGCAGCAAAATCCACAGAAAGGAAAGCCCTCTCAACCCTCCACCAGAATCCGCCCACTCTTGGAGAGCACTCCCACTTACCGGGTTGCCGCTGGAAGTTGCAGCTCAAACCAGCCTTTTCCCCTGAGGATTGGGCTCAGCCATCTGTATTAACCTCCATGGGCAGGGTTAAATCTCATGAATCTCTACTGAGCAATCCGCACCGCTGAGCTGCCTCCAGATAGACGTCCCAAGCCTCTCACTCTGTGAGCCCACAGCACAGACCTCCATGCAGAACCCTGTCTCCAATCACCTGTCCTCAGAGAACTAATCAGCGAGTGCCCTCCTAAACTGATGCCATCTTGCCTCTCCATCCCCAGTGTCTTCTTCATAACCTTAAACTCTTCCTTACTTCATTAAGTTGGTCCATGATATTTGTTTGGAAATCTTTGATTAGTTGTTTGATGTTCTGCATCTCTTCCTGGTTTTTAGTTTGCTCATTGGACTGGTCCATATCTTCCTGTTTCTCAGTGTGAATTGTAATTTTTTGCTGCACTCTAGTCATCATTTTAAGTTGATGGGTTTATTCAGTTGATTAGCTTCTCTCTCTGCTCTAGAGTTTTATTTAGCTGGTGGTTCAGTGTGTGTGTTAAGTTTTCTCTTTGCACTTTGTCTTCTTTTTTATTAATTTGCTTCTTCCTTTGTTCCCTTGAAGGCAAAATATTAGGACCAGAGGAATCAAAAGATGTGAGAAAGGAAGAAAGTAATAGTAATATTGATAAAAGTTAGAAGAGGGGCCATATATTTAACCAAGAGAAATAAAGAGTATCATAAAAAGATATTTTGAAAAATTATACGCCAACAAGAATGATAACTTAGAGAAATGGACAAATTTCTAGAAACTGTAAACACCTTACATCAATGAGAGAAGAAATTGATGAACTCAACAGTCCAATTACAAGTAAAGAGATAGACTCAGTCATCAAAAATCTCCCAACTAAGAAGAGACCAGCACCAGATGACTTCATAGCTGAATTCTACCAAACATTCTGGAAAGAGTTAACACCAATCCTGCTAAAGTTCTTCCAAAAAATAGAAGTAGAAGAAACATTGCCTAACTCATTCTATGATGTCAACATTACCCTAATACCAAAGCCAAACAATGATACCACAAGAAAGGAAAATTACAGACCAATTTCTCTAATGAACCTAGATGCTAAAATCCTCAACAAAATTCTTGCTGATCACACTCAACATATCAAAAGAATTATACACCATGACCAAGTGGGTTTCATCCCAGGTATTCAAGGAGGGTTCAATATAAGAAAATCAATCAATGTAATACACCACATAAACAGATTGAAAGAAAAAAAAATCACATGATCATCTCTACAGACGCAGAAAAAAGCATTTGACAAAATACAGCATTCTTTCCTGGAATAGAAGGAAACTTTCTGAATATGATAAAGTATATGATAAAAATATGATAAAGTATATGATAAAAATATGAAAACCCAAAGCTAACATCATCTTCAATGGTGAAATCCTAAAAGCCTTCCCTCTGAGATCAGGAACAAGACAAGGATGTCCACTAACACCACTCCTATTTATCAGTGTCTTAGAAGTATTTGCTCAAGCACTGAGACAAAAAAAAAAAAAGACATAAAAGGCATCCAAATTAGAAAAGATGAAATAAAAATTTCATTATTTTCAGAAGTCATGATCCTGTATGTAGAAAGCCCTGAGAAATCTACAACAAAGCTTCTAGAACTTATAAAGAAGTTCAGTAATGTCACAGGCCATAAGATCAATGCTCAAGAATCAGTAGCATTTTTGTACACCAGTAATGAGCAATCTGAGGAGGAAATCAAGAAAAAAATATCATTTACAATAGTAACTAAAAGAATCAAACACCTAGGAATAAATTTAACTAAAGATGCAAAGGAATAATATGCAGAAACCTACACAACACTGTTAAAGGAAATCAAAGAAGACTTAGATAAATGGAAAATATTCCCTGTTCATGGATAGGAAGACTAAACCTCATCAAGATATCTATCCTACCCAAACTAATATATAGAGTTAATGCAATCCCAGTAAAAATCAACAATGTATTTTTCAAGTAACTGGAAAAACTAACCAGAAAATATATTTGGAAAGGTAAGAGACCCCGAATCACCAAAGACATATTGAAAAAGAAAAATGAAGTTGGAGATTTCACATTACCTGACTTTAAGACATACTACAAAGCTACAGTATTCAAAACTGCATGGTATTGGCACAAGGATAGACATACTGACCAATGGAGCCGAATTGAGAGTTGTGATATAGATCTTCACGTATATAGTCATCTGATATTGGACAAGGCCACCAAGCCCACTCATTTGGGAGAGAATGGCCTCTTCAACAAGTGGTGATTGCAGAACTGGATATCCATATCCATAAGAATAACAGAGGAACACCATCTCACACCTTATACAAAAACCAACTTAAGATGGATCAAGGATGTAAATATAAGAGCCAAAACCATAAAGACCTTGGCAGATAATGTAGGGAAGCTTTTACAGGACCTTGTAATAGGAAATGGTTTCAGGAACTTCACACCTAAGCACAAGCAGCAAAAGAAAAAATAGATAAATAGGGTTTCCTCAAAAATAAAAATTTCTACACCTCAAAGGACATGATTAAGAAAATAAAAAGGCAGCCTTCCCAATGGAAGAAAATATTTGGCAACTATATATCTGATAGGAGCCTAATATCCTACATATATAAAGACATCCTGCACCTCGAAAATAAAAAGTCAAAGAATCCATTTAAGAAATGTGCAAGTGACCTGGAAAGACATTTCTCCAAAGAAGAAATACTAATGGCCAAAAAGTACATGAAAAAATGGTCAACATCGCTAACTATTAGGGAAATGGAAATCAAAACTACAATGAGATACCATCTTACTCTCATTAGAATGGTGGCTATTAAAAAAACAGCAGAATATAAGTATTGGTGAGGATGTGGAGGAATGGGAACCCTCATTCACTGCTGGTGGGATTGTGGAATGGTCTAGCCACTGTGGAGGACAGTTTGGTGGTTCCTCAGAAAACTAACAATAGATCTTCCATATGATCCAGTGATTACACTGCTGGGTATATACCCAGAAGAATTGAAAGCAAAAACCTGAACAGATATATGCACACCAATGTTCATAGCGGAATTGTTCACTATTGCCAAAAGTTGGATTCAACCCCCGTGCCCATCAACAGATGACTGGATAAACAAAATGCGGTATATATATACAATGGAATATTACTCAGCTGTAATTAGGAATAAAGTGATAAAACACGGAATAACATGGATGAATCTTGAAGACCTTATGTTGAGTAAATGAAGCAAGCCAGGCCTTGAAGGATAAACAGTACATGATCTCACTGATATGAATTGAGGAAAGTGAGCAGTCTCCAAGAAACATTGTCTGGAAGATAGGTTAACAGGAGAGAGAAATAGAAGAGATGGTTGTGAGTCATCACCTATAGAGACCTAATCTATGGTAAAGTGATAGTGTATAGTTGCATATTGAAGGATAGGACATGTGGGTATTGACATTACTGGGATTGGTGGTGCAGGGTCAATATGTGGGTACATTAGGAATGGCGGTTAGAATACCCAGGATACTGGGGGAGAGATGGGAGAGGGACCAGGTGAACTTGGGATTTGTGGTTATGAGGCTGAAAGTGCAGGGGTGGGAATGCTTATGGCAATATGACAAGGGAGTGTCATTGGTTTAGCATGTTGGTTGGAGGGGAATTCTGGATGGGGTGCATCTGAAGTAGGCTTCTGGGGAGTGTGTGAGTGTTCATCCCATCATAATGTGTTGTGTCGGTGGATGGAGGCCCACATGGTAAATGGGAAGGAGATGGACCCCCATCTTTGGGAGGACAGATACACCCAGAAACAGACAGGTGGGCATCTCTTATGACCAAGCATGGATCCTAATAAGGGAGGGCAATCAGCATGTCAAGACCTCTAGTTGCATGTAACTATGAATCTTGTCATCCAATGAATCAAGGCAGGGGGGTGTCATATGCCACAGGGGGATGGGGAGGGAGGAACAGAATAAATAAAACAGGGGGTATTTATTGGTCAGGGGAAATGTTTTTCATTACCTTATAGTGATGGACCCAGGACATGGTAAATATCATCAAAAATTATTAAATTATACCATCTAAAATGTAAACTATACTGTAAACCATTGACAATGTTTAGAAGCTATGTTTCACTATATGTATAACAGTTATAACAATGCTACCATCCACATACAAAAAGTTTTAATATGGAGTGAGGAAAGGGGGAGGAGGTTGGGTGTAGGAGAGTCTCTAGTATTCTGTGTGTGACTTTGCTGTGACCTAAAACTTCTTTGAAAATTAAATGAAAATTTGGGAGATACTGGGGAGTGAGAGGGGGAAGGTGCCACGGTACCGACTTGACACCCGATAATGCAGTGATAAAAGGTAAAATGCTTTAAAATTAAAAAAAAAAATTTGTTGTTTTTTTCCCATTCTTTGAATATCCCAATCCTTTAATTTCATTTTAAGTGTTTTTTTTAAAGATTCCTTGTATTTTATCTCTTACATTTAAATTTATCATTATTTCATTTTCCTATTAATTTTATTTGGCTATTATATGGGCTTCATCTTTAAGGAAGGTCTGGATCACTGAAGGGAGCGGGAGAGGATCATTGCTGGGGCTGTCAGGGATGGGGGTTTCATGGGAGGAAGTTCACTTGAATATACATAAAAGATATATAAAATTGTTCAAATGATCAAGAGGTGGGGCATGATCCCAGTGGGTGAAGAATTACTCAATAAAAAAAGAGAATACTGAATTCCCAGCCTGGAGAGTTCTGCCATATTCTCCATGGGAGCAGCAACAGTCCCCTGAGTGCAGGGCCAATGTCTGGCTAAGGATGATGCTCCACTGATGGGTTCTTATTATTGATGACTAGCCTTTCGAGTCTTTGCTCTTGTAATTGAAACTTAACCTATTGGTATGGGTTGCCTAAGGGTTGCCACCTTAGAGCCTCCTTGTTACTCAAATGTGTCCTCTCTCTAAGCCAAACTCAGCATTACATTCTCCCAAGCGTGGGACATGACTCCTGGGGATGAGCCTCCCTGGCCATGAAGGATTACTACCAAGTGCCAACTGGCAATATAACTGGAAAAAGACCTTGAATACAAGGGGGAAAAGGTAAAGACAAATGAGTTCATATGGCTATGAGACTTCAAAGAGAGTCGGGAGGTCATCCCAGAGGTAACGCTTACGCATACCTCAGTAGGATCTCATAGAACACCAAAGTGGATATCACCCCACTCAGAGGGGCTCCTGAGAGCTCTGGAGACAACCAGGTCTTATATAAGGGGACATAGCTCCAGAGATTGATGCCTTATCAGTTGGCTATACTTTGGAATCTGTGCTCCTGAGAGTGAACAGAGTTGGACTCAAATAAGTCCTTCCTGCACATGGTCCATCAGTCCCTTCTATTCAAACCTATATGTGGTGCTGGAATTTGTAGGTGTACTTCCAGAAACTGGAGACTTTGGCCTGCCCATGTGCCAGCTGTGCCTGCAATCTTGGTGGAGCTGCAACTCCTACTCTACAGCTCAATGGACTCACCAAAGACACCTGGCGAGGAGATGATGATGGACAATGACCATACGAGGGAATGGGGAGAGTCTGCAGCTGAAGGCAGGGTAATCCCATCTACCTTATCCATGGGAAATAAGCCCCTTCTCACTTGGAGGTAGAGTGGAAATCACCATCCCAGACTCCTCAGGACTCGGGGAAGAACTATGGACTAGACTGGACTTATTGGTATTCTGTTGTAGACATATTGTGATCCAAGCAATGGAAGAAATTACAACATTGATGTGGAGCCAGTAGCCACTGAATGCTTTCAGGGCAGGGAGAGGGAAAAGCAGTTGTAATACAGGGGTTTTTTCAGGACTTGGGAATTATCCTGAGTGACATTACAATGACAGATATAGGCCACTTTACATCAGTATATAACATGCAGAACTGTGTGGGAGAGAGTGTGGTCTACAATGCGAACTATGGTTCATGCTTAATGGCAAAGCCCCAGGATATGTATATCCATTGCAGGTGATGTGCCACACTAATGAAAGATATTTATTTGGGAAGTTCTGGGAGGCATGGGAGGTGGGGAACATGGGAATCCCTGTAATTTTTGTGTGACATTTATGTAATCTAAGCATCTTTAAATATATATATATATATTTATATATATATATACACCGCATAGTAGAGATATTCAATGGACTTGGTTCAGATTCAAGGCCTGTTTTTCCTACTCACTATGTAACCATTGACAGGATGTTTTGTATCTGCTCTTTACACCTGGTTTTAATTCCTTTAATGCCAATGTCAAAATCACTAAGGTTTTAGAGGAATTAAAACATGAAAGTGGACACTTGACGTTCTGAGGGGAGGGAGAGGGAAAAATAGGCATAATGTGTGGACATTTTTGGGACATTGGAACTGTCCTGAATGACATTGCAATGACAGATACTGGTCATTATATATCTGCTCATAACTTTCAAAATTGTGTGGGAGACAGTTTAAACTATAATGTAAACTATAATCCACACTTAGTGTCGTTGTTCCACATTATGTACCGCAGTAATGAAGGATGTTTTTAATATTAGAATGTGTGGGAGTGGTGGTGAATGGGGCATACAGGAACCCCCTACATTTTTATGTAACATTTCTGTAACCTAAGTATCTTTAAAAAAAAAACAAAAAAATTTAATAAAAAGTGAAGTCAGTTAAAAATATTTAGCAAATGATGTGTAAAATTCTTACGTGTTTTATCAGTGAGTTAATGCTAAACAGATGACAAATCACTTGAACGTAGATGTGAGCGTCTATTTTTTATTTCTTAATTCAGTTCCATTTGTCAATCTGTCTGTCTTTATGCTTAGGTGAGAAGGAAAAATTTCTAGAAACACACTAACAAACAAAATTGACCCTACAAGAAATATAAGACCTCAACAAACAAATCACAGTGAAGAGATTGAAACAGTCATTAAACACCTCCCAAAGATGAAATGTCCAGGACCAGCTGGCTTCACAAGTGAATTCTAGCAAACATTCAAAGATGACATAATACCAATCTTGTTCAAGCTCTTCCAAAAAGATAAACAGGAAAGAATGCCAACAAACACATTCTATCAAGCCAACATCACCCTAATACCAAAAGCAGATAAAAACTATACAAATAAAGTAAATTACAAACAATCATCTCTAATGAATATAGATGCAAAAGTCCTCAACAAAATACTTGCAACAGAATCCAAAAGCACATTAAAAGAATTATACACCACAATCAAGTGGGTTTTATCCTAGGTATTCCATGGTGGTTCAACACAAGAAAATAAATTAGTTTAATAAAGCATATTCATAAATTGAAGAAGTAAAACCACGATTCTCCCAATTGATAGTGAAAAGACATTTGACAAAATAAGCATCCTTTCTTGATATAAACATTCCAAAAGATAGAAATAAAAGGAAGTTTTCTCAATATGACAAAGTGCATATATTAAAAACCTACAGCTATCCTTGTACTCAAAGGTAAAAGATTGGAAGCATTCCTGCTGAGATCAGGAACAAGTGAAGGATGCCTACCGTCACCACTGTTATTCAATATTGTGACAGACATCTAGCTAGACCAATTAGGCTAGATAAGGAAATAAAAGGCACCCAGATAGGAGAAGAAGTAAAAATTTCATTGTGGCTAACTAAGCTATAGCTCTAAGTGAGACAGAGAAAAGAATATATAAGTTTGAATTTTGTTTGAAAATTTTTTATTTCTAAGATATATCTAAAGAGGACTCAGAAATAAAAAGTATAGTAAATGCTGTCTTCTTACAACTCCAATATTTATTTAAGTCATTCATCATGAATGAGTTACAGGAAGGTGTGTGTAGTGAGTTTTAGACACAAAACATCAGGAAATAGATAAGTGGCCAGAAAAATTATAAATCATTTGATTTTTACTCCCCAATTAAGCCAAAAGAACTTTTGAGACACTACTGGGTGGAGACAATGACTACATGAAGAGAAAATTTTTGCCATGAAGGACCTTTTGAAACTGCTGGGTCAACTGCAGTACCTTTGTTGCCTGGTAATCAACAGTGACCCAAAGATCAGTGAAAAAGCCATCCTTTCAATTCAGTAATGAACATATGTGGCAATCATGTGAACATTTCATTAATCTGATTGCCCTCACCCTCTATTTAGCCATTCTTCTTTGCCATCTGGCAGGAGCTCAGGATGCCGGAAGACAAGCCGTGGAAAGACAGCATCTCTGATGGTGCCTTCATGTAGAGTTTTTCACAGCCTCAGAACTGTAAACTCTTACCCTAATAAATTTCCATTATAAAATCCAATCCATTTCTGTTATTTTGCATTGGTAACCCTTAGAAAACTACACCAGGAATTTAAAAATGCAATTTTTTTGAAAAACCATTTTGAAAATAAAACCTTTTTAAATGACCCAATATTCCTCCTTCCAAAGCATTACATATCATTATTTCAGTTAGTGAATACCATGAGATATTTAAAAGTATTTAAGCTATTTTCTGCATACACACACAAATCAGTATTTCAAGTTTTCTTAATATTGTTCCACCAGAGTGAGTAACATTATCCTTTTCATTACTTATTTTAATACTAAAATTTAAAACATTTACATAAAATGATTACTCTCAATTTTTGTTAAATTTTAAGAATTTCAGAAAACTAATATATGCATACATATATGAAAACATATATAGAAATAGATGTATACACACTCATGTGTATGTGTGTGTGTTTCTTTCCCTTCTGTGAATTGACCTTGAACATTTGTGTGAAAACATCCAGAAAAAAATACTAGAAGTCCTCAATGTTTGTCTGAGGCCATTTTATGTTATTATTGACTTACTCTACATTTTCCAAGTCTCGCTGGGCATTCTCAGGAGGTCACACACACAAAAAAACAAGTAACACAAACACCAGGTAAAGAGCCTGGAAATTCTGGAGGCTACTGAGTTTCCATGATAGTATCTAAAATGTTAAGCTTGAGATGAGAGATGAATATGTACTTTTGTTAAAAGAAAAATACCAAGGAAGAAAACTCAGTAAAGTACTTTGCTCATTTGATAACTGTAGAGCAGCTGTGAAATGGGCAAAGCAGTGAGATTTTAAAATGGGAAGATAGCAGAAGGAACATATTCCAGTTTAATTGTTATGTGTAATCATCATATTATAAAATGGATACTTCTGTAAGTGTGCAAAAGTACTTTTGTTAAAATGAATGAAAGCATTTATTATTGTTTGGTGACTACATGCTGAGGACTTAGGGGAGAGCCCTGGGTTCCCACATTCCACCCACAAATATCAGCCTACATTGAGCATAGGACAAGCATTGCATCAACAGTCTATAGAAAATTATGGGAGTGATCAGGAATATATGCACAACATTGAACATTAATGAAGGCACTGGTCCTACCTTGTGATGCAGTTAGAATATATAAATTCATCCTATTTTGTAAAACTACCTTTTGTAGCTGGGTAGTTTGTTTAGTAAAGAAATTGCTACTTTTGAGTCATTAAGGGCTTGAGAAATTTGATTGGCTAAAGCCATTAAGTGTTTTTCAGTGACAAGTGCAAAAGTGTTTTTCAGTGACCTAGCACAAAAACGGCTAATGGGTAGAACCACAAGTTGGCACACTTTACTTTCTATCTAGCCTTGATATTAAAATTACAAAACTAATGCAGTAACCACCCTACACCACCAATATCTCTTTTCATTTAGTGCAGACAAAGGTGATGTGATCTAGGGTAAGAGAATCAGCTGTTAACCATGCTAAACCAACCATTATATATATCAAGTCCTATTAATGGTCTGGACTTATTCACCTGTTCCCTTCAAGGGGAAAATATAATTATGAGTCTCACTGAAAGATGGCAGCTGAATCTAAGTCGTAAATTAGAAGGTCTTGTTCAAAACTTATCAGTGGATGATAGTCTACCATGCCAGCAAGTTATTTCATTCTGTCCAATTTGCAGGAGTTAAAATCCAAGGAAGGCCAGTAGTACCTAAAGATGGTAAGTCTGTGCAAACCCAACACTGGGTTCGATTGTGGGCATGGGTTACTGCTGAGGCCCACTGTAGAAGGTACTGTTTAGGGTGCTATGTGCAAAATGAAGGATGTTTATGGGGAACAATAAGAAACAGATTATGCTGGTCTAGTAGTATACAAGCAACTTTTCCATTATTAGACAAAAAACTATCAGGTAAGGTAGTCTTATGAGGAATCTTCCAATATCATATATTTTCCCCATCTAAATTCTCTGATTTTCTATGGTGACCTTAAAAACTAGTTTAGGCATAAGGAAGTCCACATAGACACACATAGCATGCTAGCTATTTCCTGTCCTGATTAGTTGCCTCTCTACACTCACCTGTCAGATTTCATGGAATCAATAGGGAGGCCTTTGTTTGGCATTATCCAGAACTTCTTTTGAGTCATGGACTTTCAAACTGACTTTGTAACCAGGATCTTTATAAGCCTTTATTGTGATCAGCTGCCTTCCCTGGTTCCTAAACTGGTCAACTCCCCTCCTCAGAGAGTTTACACTCTTATTCTTAAGAGGGAGCTGAAAGGTGATGGTCATTCTTCTGTAGTTGCTTCCTACTGGTTAGGAGCAGTTGTCCCTGTCTGATCAGGTATGAAACTCTTGGCTACGTCATTATTTTACTGAGGTTGAAAAAATATGGGTCTGGCACCATGTTTGGAACTAGATGAAATCCCAGCATGAATAATATCTTCTTCTTGATGGTGTTGATTCTGGAAGAAATAAACTTAGAATTTTGAAGATACAGTTAACTCTATGGAGAGATTGTGGTAGACATGCTGGGTTTGTTATAGACTGCCACTCCCAGTTCCCATAGAGTAGTTTTACCTAGGACAGCTGGAGAAGTATGAGGAGAGACACTGACCTAGACATAAACTCACAAAATCAATATAGACAACAACCAGATAAGCATATGGCAAGCAAAATAAAGGCAAGAGTTAAGAAAACCATTCTTTCATCTTATAGGAATTCTCTTTAATTACTTACAAAATGAATTAAGTTTACAAAGATTTTTAACATGTTCAATATTCTCCTGCATATGATCTAGAATAGAAGAGATATTATATTAATCAGGTATATAGGTACAGCACTTAATACTAATCAATGCACAAGTTTCTCTTAAAGCTGCAGTTAATAGATCTAAGACCCTAGTTTGCAATACCATATTTGTTGTGTCTCCATGAGAGCAGACTCTAATGCCAATTGTGTCTGTTTAGGTTCTACTCACTTTACTCTGGTAATTACTCACCCAGGTGATATATCCTTCACACAGCCAGAATGGGGCAACACCATTGGCCCCAGGAGGGAAGCACCACTGTTTCACCAACCTGGTGCATGGCACCTTTCAGCAGTATGAAACAGAGCCAGTCTGGAGACAATGTCCATTGTAAATCTCCCATATTGAGCCAACACTGATGGCTGCAGAGTCTGAAACTGTAATGTACTCTCTATCCAGTTGAGGAGCATGTCCAGAGATGTGGTAGATACATTTATTGTTTTAGGGGTCTTAGTGATTGGGCTAGCCAATAACTCAAATGGAGAGGCACAATGCAGGATTTTGGAGCCTGGTTTGAATGCAAGAGAGTTTGGCAATACTGAAGTCGCTCTCTTTCAAATTTTAGATACGTTCTAAGTACTTCCAATGCAGTTTAAGACATATTAAATGTACTTAACTATTTTTAGTACTTTACTTTTTACTTCTATACCTTTACCATGATTACACTAATTAACAGATATTTTACTTTAGCAGTATAGGAAAAACTACTTTATCCATTATTTTATGAAAACCTAAGATTTCCAAGGGAATCATGTTTATCTTCCCCCTACCCGCACTTTAATATGCAGATTGGCATGGCCTCAGGCAGGTTTCCCTGCTATGATGTTACTTTTTGTTAAGAACATCAATTCAGCTTTTTATTTAATAATAACTACCTGTAATTAGCCATTTAAATATATCAATTTTGAAAATGCTTTTGCAAACTTCCTATAACCAACCATAACCATAGGCTACATTACTTCATCTCAAAACAAATTTCACCTTTACGAAACACATTCTGTTACTTAATGTTACCTTCTACAACTTTCTATATTGATTCAAGCCTTGTCTTACATATTTCCACGCTGATTCTAAGAACACAGCCATCTTATTTTAGGACAAAACACATTCCCTTAAACAAACTTATCAAAAACTAGTCAGAATTGACTATGACTTCACTTCCACAAACCTTTTACTTCTTTCCATATCCATTTAGGTCTCATATCTCTCATTTTGTGTTATGAGGAAAATAAAACTATTTCAATTTAGGCAAAAACATTTTTTAAAAAAGAGGTTTGTAGTAATTTCTTTAGCAAAAACCTTAAATTTTTGTCACCTTAAAGATTTGACAGATTTAAAACTACCTTATTTTATTAGTATCCATATAAACCTTCAGAGATTACACGTAAGTTAAATAAAATTGGAACAGTTATAGTTTATACAAGAGATGTTCTTATTTCTAACTTCTTCCACAGGAGGCTAAAACCTCTTTTCTTTAATAAAACTCTAAAATTGTGAATAACCTTAAAAGCATACTGACTACCAGGTTCTGGAATATACTAAAATTGTTTAATTTTGTTTAAATCATAATTTTGAAAAGATATTTTCATAGCTATCAAGGACTTTTCCATTACTTACTGAAATTTGAAAATTGGATTATTAATTACCCTGATTTTAAGGCTGCTAAAAGATTTAATTGGGGAATTACAGAGCAAACTATGATTCAGACACAAATAGCGAGATAGACACAAAAACACAACTCAGTAGAATTACTTATAATCTATGTTCTTTTACAAAATAAGTTTAACCATAGTATAACATTATATTCAAAACATCTCTATGAACACTGTTTCTGATTTTTCTAATCCACACTGTGACTAGACAGTTTTACACAAGACTTTCATTATTTTTAATTATTGGTTTATAACCAAATTGTTCCCAATCCTCTAAACACAATTTACATCATTTTCCTTTACTTTAGATCTTCGCTTATTTCTCATTCAACTTTTACAAGCCTCAGATGAGCAACACCAATTCCAGTACATACTCACTGAGGTCATTGAAGTCCCAGGGAAAACTCGTTTTTCTTATGACCTTCTACTTTTATGATTCCTGATACTTGGGATAGGAGGTCACCCAATCTCCAGTCCTTGGAGATGAAAGATCTCCAGCAGCTGTTGGATTGGAAGACTGGACATCCAACTCCAAGGCCTGAGGATTCCACCAAGCAGCAATCTTCTCAAAGTTTATGGGGTCACTCTGGGCTCTTGCCCAGAGAAGTTAAATTGGAGCCCACACTTTTATGGTCATGAGAGAAAGCAGGTTGATTAACACCAGGAGAAGGACTGGAGACAGGGGTGTCCTAAATTTGCCTTCTCCCAAGCCATGGGGAACAGAAGTTTACATGGATACAACCAGGGGAGAATAGAATAGTTACCATTACAAAGGTGAGGCCAGTCCTGAAATAACCATAAGCATAGGTCAGGTTCAGTTTAGAATTACAATTATTATAGCAACATACACACAGGTAAGGCTAGAACTGAAGTAACCATAAATGAAGGTAAATTAATCTAAGATTACTGTCACAGCAGTAGTTCTAGGCTAAATCCACCCAGTTATAGCGATTTTAGATATTATCCTTTTGCTTTTTTATAATATAAAGGCATCTATATAATGATCTCAGCTCTTAGTTACAGTTTCTAATAAGTTTTACTTCAAAACAAATTGGCCACTTTCATCTCTGCCTGTTCTAGGTGCATATCACTTTCTAGTTTTAACTTTTTGTCTAAGAGGCACACAGAAGCATTTGCCACTTGTTCTGTCTTGGTAGCCACCTGCAAGTCTCTGAACAGGGGCCTTGCTATAGCTATGGCTATCTGGCAGTTTCCCCTTTCCTTATTTATGTGCAACAGCTCTGCTACCTGCTGTAGCACTGCCATCATACAAGCCAGAGTATTTAGGGTGTCCAGCATTCTCTGGGAAGAGCCAGCTCATCCAGAAGGACAGTGGCCCATCTCAATATGGACACTATAGGTCTACACACTACTTCCTATGTGGATTCATTTTTTACTGAGCTCCATGCACGGTATGCCAGTGGTCCTTCAGCCTCCTTGTTCAGCAATTGATCCAACCCAACTCCTGAAAGGCACAAATTGGTGCACCATGAGAAAAAAGAATGCCCTGGCACTTAGTCAGACATAAGCTTTATTGGGACTTACAGACAAGAGAGGATGTGCTATGGTAGTGCTTCAGAGAATGAAGCTAGCACTCTAAAAAGAGTTCGGAAAATGAGGGGTAATATAAGGGGTTTCAGATCAAGAACATTCTATAGGGTATGAGAACAGAGTTTCTTCTAGGATCACATGAGACATACATATGGGGTCTGGTGATGTTTTCACTACACTTGTAGAATGGATGCTTAACAAGGGGTATTTACTGCTTTGGGAAGATTATCATTTATGATAACATATATACATTCTTTCCTTTCCAGGTAGGGTTAAACTTTAACTTATATCTAGGACATGCAAATTGGTACATGCTAAGGACTTAGGGGGGGCCCTGGGCTCCACAGTGGTGTCCTAGGTTTTCTTTTTGCTGCTACTTATTGCTGTTTGCTTTATAAACATTTTATTTTGTAATTAAATATCTGGAAATAATATATGTATATGAGAATATAAAATGGAAATTATAGTAAGCTTAATAAAAATGTCTACAATCACATGACAATGGTAAAATGAAGTTTTTTTTTTTTAATAAAAGATGCTCCTGCAAATAATGCAGATAATCATAAGATTAGTGAATGTGTCTTTGGCTGCAGCATTATGTTTTTTTTCCTAACAACTTGTGGCAATAGACAATGATTCATCCTTTTAACTTATGCCTTTTTTATTCATTTTTTCTTCTTGTATACCTCACTAAACTTCAATGAAATGATAATAATATTTGCACCAGTAAAACTGACAGAGCTTTTCTGAGAATAAAATGTGAGTTATATGAGAAAACTTTGAAAACAAAATCACAGTACCATCTTATGGATGACAAGTGTTTGAACAAAATTGATGTTGATTATATTGATGGTGACAGAGATGATACAAAGATCGTAAAGTTCATAGTTATGACTCAATATTGATTTCCATCCAGTCACATACTAAATATCCACTATATAATACCTCCTACATATCTTATAAAGACCATTATTTTTTTGTACTTTGTCTTTTTATAAGTTTAAATCTCAGAGAAATAAATTGACTAACCCAAATATATATAATTAGTAAATGACAGAGCTATAATTATAGCTAGTTTTGATCCAAAACTTTAGGTAGTTTACTTGTGTAATGTAGTAGAATACATCTACCCCAGTCTCAACCAAAATTTCAAGGTTATACTCTCGTAATTGGTTTATATCTATATATCTTTCAGAATCACCGTCTACTGCTTTATCTCTTTATCTCTCTATTAAGACTGACTCACCGTGTGGAATTTCATGGAGGGATATAATTTAGAAACACACAAACATGTACACACATGTAAAAATACTCATTGAGTATTCTAGACCTATTTATACACTAACAATCTTCTGATTTTCTAAACTCTGTCTTCTAAATAATCGTAATATAAAATTTTAAATATTAAATAAGACCATTAATACCTACGCCAGTAATTCATAAATTAGTAGCATTTTTTTCTTTAATATTATTGACTTGGGAAATCTTTAATGTAGAGAGCATACAAGGATCTTGCAAAACTGTACCTTCTCTAAACCTCAGAAGAAACTCATGAATCATCTGATTGTGATTTTAGAAGTTATTTTACAAAAGAGTAAATTCTAGACATCTGATGGTAATAAAATATAATTCTTATTTACAGATATGCAGATTCATGTATTATCAGAAACTTCTACAGTCAACTAAGGTTGACATTCTATGGCCAATGAGAACAAAGCTTTATCAGGAAAACTGACAAGATTCCCAGTGTTATTGGTAATTTTGAAAAAGGCCTATCTTCTCCAGATATTTTGGAGATCTTGAGAATAGAGGACTTCACCAGAATTCATGTGAACCTTGGTAAGGTGTTTCTTGAGGTTTAGAGGCTTTTAAAAATCCTGCTTGATAGTCCATATAAAATTTCCAGGAAAAAACAACTTTGGTAGACTTATGGAAAATTCAAACTCTTGCTTACCATGTAAATGAACAGGCCAAATTGAAATGTACCATCTTTATTTAGTGGTTAAGAATGATCTATCTTTTACATTATTTTTGATCAATGATGAGGTGAGTGTAGGAAAAGATGTATGCTTCAGAAGAAAATCATACATTGTCTACATTCTAGAAGAGACTCATCCAGGGTAAGTATCATTCTCTAGGTCACTTTATAGGCTTAAATAAGTAAATTAAAATCACTGGATTCATTTTATTTCATAATATATTAATGATAATATATTTTAGAAATCTATGTCTTCTATAAATATATAATATAAATATATAAATATAATGTAAATATATGCACATAGAGGTGAATGTAGAGAAAAGATCGTAAAAGAATTTAAGTCATTGCCTCAAAGAGGCAATTTGCCTGTTTTTAATAGAGCAGTTTATCTTTTAATTGTTGAGTTGTAGTATCTCTTTATATGTAATGTTTTCATCTCTTCACTTGTGATTGGTTTCTACAGGGGTAACTGCAGGGGTAAGGAAGAATGGAGTATGGGTGTTTTTCACTGTTACTATTCATTTCAAAAGATTTACAATATTTTTACCAATTCTGCACAGATTAGCCCTCAGCTTTCCATTCTTTACACTTATTTTATTTTCTGATGACCTACATTCTTATTATTAACTCCATGAATTTATACAATATATTTAGTTCATAACAGCACAATTTAACAGTATTTATTATTTTGTGTCTGGCTTGCTTCACTCAACATAATATCCTCCGGGTTCATCCATGTTGTCATATACTTCATGACTTCACTTATTCTTACAGCTGCATAATAGTCCATCATGTGTATACACCACCATTTGTTTATCCATTCATCAATTGATGGATACCTGGGTTGTTTCCATCTTTTGGCAATTGCAAATAATGCCACCATGAAAATCAGTGTGCAGAAGACTGTTCGTGTAACCACTCTCAGATCTTCTGGGGAAATACCTAGTAATGGCATTGCTGGGTCACATGGCAATTTTGTAATCAACTTCCATTGGAACTGCCAAATACTCTTCTTTAGTGGCTGTACTATTTTGTGTTCCAATCAACAGTAAATAAGCATTCCTATCTCTCCACATCATCACTAACACTTGTAGTTTTCTAACTTTTTAATACTGGCCATTCTAAAAGGTGTGAAATGATATCATATTATAGTTTTGATTTGCTTTTCACTAATCACTAGTGATATTGACCATTTTTTCATGTTTTTTTTCACTATTTGTATTTATTCTTTGAACAGTTGTCCATTCCAGACATTTGCCCATTTTTAATAGAGTGGTTTCTCATTTTATTGTTGAGTTGTAGTATCTCTTTAAATAAAATGTTTTAATGTCTTCATTTGTGATTGGTTTCTTCAGATCTTCTATTACTTTTAGCATCAGTGTAGGCTGTTCTTGTGTTTTTAGGAATTTGTCTATCATGTTTATATCGTCTAGTTTTTTGGCACACAATTTTTCATAGTATCCTCTTATGATCTCTTATTTCTTCGGGGTCATTGGTAATGTCCCCCGTTTCATTTCTGATTTGATGTATTTGTGTTTCCTCTCTTTCTTTTTCTTTGTCAGTCTAGCTAAGGGTTTGTCGATTTTGTTGATATTCTCAAAGAACCAAACTTTGGTTTGTTGTTTCTCTCTATTGATTTTTTTGTTCTCAATTTCATTTATTTTGCTAGGTCTTTACTATTTCTTTCCTTCACCTTGCTTTGGGATTAGTTTTATGTTATTTTTTTAGTTTCTCCAGGTGTGCAGTTAGATCTCCTATTTTAGCTCTTTCATCTTTTTTAGTCTATAAATTTAGGCTATAAATTTCCTAATCAGCACTGCCTCTGTGGTGACCCAAAAGTTTTAATATATTGTGTTTCAATTTTCATCATCTCAAGATATTTTCTGAATTCTCTTGCAATTTCTTGTTTGTCCCACTGATATGATTGTGCTTAATCTCCATATATTTATGAATTTTCCCTTGTTCTGCCCTGTATTTCAACTTCATTCCATTATAATCAGAAATAGTGTCTTTATAATTTCACTGTTTTTAAATATATTGAGTCCTGTCTTCTAACCCAACATATGGTCTATCCTGAAGAATGATCAATGAGCACTTGAAAATAATGTATTTCTTGTTATTTTGTGGTGCAATGCTCTATAAATATCTGTTAGGTCTAGTTCATTTATCACTTAATTCAGACTCTCTCTTTGTTTATTTATTCCCTGTCCAGATTTTCTATCCAATACTGAGAATGGTGTATTGGAGTCACCAGCTATTATTGTAGAGACATCTATTGCTCAGCTTCAGCTTTGCCAGTGTGTGCCTCATATATCTTGCAATCAGGTGAAGTTCATAAGTATTTAGTGTGGTTATTTCTTCTTGGAGAATTGCCCTTTTTATTAATATATCTTAACTTCTTCATCCCTTATAATAGTTTTGCATTTAAAATATATTTTTCCAATATTTTTATCACTACTCCAGCTCTTTTTTGGTTAATATTTGCATGGCATATCTTTTTCTAACCTCTCAATTTTAACCTGGTTATTTCCTTATATCTGAGGTGAGTCTCTTATAGACCACATATAGATAGCTTGTATCTTTTTTTTATCCATTCTATCACTCTAAGTATTTTGTTTTGGGAGTTCATGCTATTAATATTCAATGTTATCACTGTAAAGACATCACTTACTTCATTCATTTTGTCTTTTTGCTTTCAATTTTCATGTTATTACTGTCTGTCTTTTTACCCTTTAATTTAATCTTTCTCATAATTTTCATTTATAACTCTTCTCCAAGTCCCACCCTTGTTTTTTTTTTTTTTTTTTTTTACTTTCAAGGTGCAGCACTTCCTTGAGTATCTCTTATAATTCTGGTCCTTTGGTAACATATTCTATCAGTTTTGTTTGTCTCTTAAGACTTTAAACTCACCCTCTTTTTAAACAACAGTTTTACTGGTTACAGAATTCTTGGCTGGCAGTTTTTCTCTTTCAGTACATTAAATACATAATACCACTTTCTTTTCGCCTCCATGGTTTCTGATGAAAGTGGACACTTCCACACTTAATTTTACTGAGGTTCTCTTGTATGTGATGCTTTGCATTTCTCTTGCTGTGTTCAGAGTCCTCTGTTTATATCTGATATTTGGCATTAAGTATAGTAGGTGTCTCAAAGTAGGTTTATTTGGATTTATTCTGTTTGTGGTACATTATCCTTCCTAGATTTTTATATTTATGTCTTTCATAAGGGTTGGGATGTTTTTGGTCTTTATTTCCTTAAATGTTCCTTTTGCCCTTTTTCCATTCTCTTCTCTTTTTGGTACACTGATAGTGCATTTCATGTTGTCATTCAATTCCTAGACACCTTGTTTCATTTTTTTTTTCAGTTCTTTTGTGTTTCTTATCTCCTGTCTTTTCCTGTTTGGGTATTCTGTTTTTGAAGTCACTATCTCTGTCCTTGAGGAATTCAAATTATGTGTCTATAATGTATAATTTTTAGGATCTCCTAATGTTTGCACCCAGGATCTCATACATGAGAAGCAGACAATCAACCACTGAGCTACTTCCTCTCCTCTCTAATGTATTTTCAATCTCATCCACCATGACTCTCATTCCCATAAGCTCCGTTACTTTTCTTTGCTGGTTTTCAAATTGCTCTTTATGCTTACTCTAGCAGTTTGATCTTGTTTATGAATTTCAAAAAGAGATATTGGAATTTGTTTGTAAACTGGTCTGTTCCTCTGGGCTTATTAGAGAGTATTAGCTTCAGAGGTTTCACTTTTGCTTCATTAAGTTATGATTAAGGCTTTGACTGAGTCACATCACTAGGATGTTGAATCCCCACCCCCATGGTGGGCAGAGACTCACAAAGAAAACTCTATGCCAGTTTTCTACTGGGAGTTTTTGGATGCTGGAGCCTGTGAAGTAAACACACAGGAGAAGAACACAGAAGAAAAGAGATGGATCCTTATACATGGAAGAGAGTGAGCCTGATAGTTTACAGCTGGCCTTGTGGAGGTACCAGGAAGAGAGAGAGGTACAAGGAAGCGAGAGAGCCTGATAGTTTACAGCTGGCCTTGTGGAGAGAACAGAGCATCTGAGCCCAAAGAGAAACAAGCCCTGGGAGAGATATAAGACTTATCCCAGCCTGTAGCTGATATTGGAAGAAGATGGAACAACAGAGCCTTAAGAGGAAGAGGAAGGCTGAACACTTGCAGACATCAGCAGCCACCTTGCTCCAACATATAACAACAGACTTTGGTGAGGGAAGTAACTTACGTTTTATGGTCTGGTAACTTTAAGCTTCTACTCCCAAATAAATACGTTTTATAAAACCCAACAGATTTCTGGCACTTTGCATAAGCACCCCTTTTTTGACTAATATACTCAACTAGTGTCTAATAAACATCCTTTATCTCTTCAGTCATATTTTCCTTCTATTCTTTGAATTGATTTTCAAGATTTCTGCAAATGTCACTGATTAGGTGTCATTAATCCTGTATCTTTTCAGGATATTTGGTTTGCTCCTTCAGCTGGGCCATCTCTTTCTGTTTCCTAGTATGGCTTGTAATTTTTTGCTGATGTCTAGTCATCCAAATATGTTGGTGAATTTACTCTGATGGTCAATTTCTTTCTTTTGCCCTGTGTTTCTTTTTTCATAGCTCTTCACTGATATATGGTTCAACTTATTCTGTTCTTAAAATTGCCCAGTTTATTAAATCAGACAAGGAACTCAGTAATTGGGTGCTGATTTTCACTAGATCAAGGCTAAAGAGAAACCTAAAAGCAGTTTTTCTCCTTGCAATTTCCTTGCCAGCCAGTATATGGTGTTCTTCTGAAAAACTTTCCAAGGAGGTGTTTTATTCAATCTCTCTTTCCAAAGCCAAGATTCAAAGTGGGTTGTGCTGGTCAAATTCACTGTAGAGAAGCACTCTAACCCACCCTCCCTCTTCTCTTTAACAGCTGACAGGCAAAAAGACTTATGTTCCCATCTTATTTAGCTGAAGTGAGCCAGAAGTTTCTTACAGGTTTTATGTCTTGAGGGTGGAGGATGTGAGCCCATTTGAGGTGCTGTAGGGATTTGCTAACTCACATTTTTTGTTTTGGGTTCTTTATTCCTCTGTGCTTCACCCTCCTGCTTGTTGCTCAGCACTGTTCTGATCTGCTAACCCCCAAAGGAGGTCCCTTGGAGAGCTTTTGGCCCTTTCTTCACTGTTTTTGTAAGAGAGTTGAGCCTTTCTTGCCTACTTCACTGCCATTTTCCCAGAATTCCTCTTTTAAGATTTTTGAAAAGAAGAGCCAAAGTGTGTTTATTAATCAGCCAAAGGGGTGCTGATGCAAAATACCAGAAAACTTTTGCCTTTTATAAAGGGTATCTATTTGTGGTAGAAGCCCACAGTTACCAGGCCAGAAAGCATAAGTTAATTCCCTCACAAAAATTTATTGTCGTTGTTGGAGCAAGATGCCTGCTGATGTCTGCCAGGGTTCAGGCTTCTTGGATTCCTCTCTTCCCAGGGCTCTATTTCTTTCCCGACTCAGTTCCTCTGTTCCTTCCACATGGTCAGCTGTAGACTATGAGGCTCTCTAGGCTTTGCCTTGCTCCACAAGGCCAGATGTGAGCTGTCAGTTGAATGGCTTGTCTCTTTACCTGGAGCCTTCTCTCCTTCCTCATGACCAAGCGCCTCTGTGTGCTTACTTCCCAGAGCTCCAGCATTAAAACTCCACTCCAGAACTCCAACATCAAAACTCCAACTCTGTCCTTTTTCATATCTTTTATCTTTGAGACCCCACCCACCAAGGGATGGGGCTCAATGCTCTACTGACTTGGCCCAATCAAAGCCCCAATCATAACTTAATCATGCCCAGATGAACAGACTAGTTTACAAGCATAATCGAATATCTATTTTTGAAATTCATAACTATACAAACTGCCAAACTTCTACAGTGTGACAACTGACATCTGTCATTATTGTTCAAAGAGTACTCAAGAAGAAATTATACTTATCAACATGAGCTGAAAGACTGTTGCATTTTCAGTGGTACTTCTTAAGGACTATATATTGAGAAAAACATCATGTCCCAACAAAACCAATCATAAAATAATTTATAATCTGAGCCTAAATTTTTTTCACTCATATTGATTTTTGATGCATATATTTTTATTTTAAGATCTGTCTTTGATGGTATCTGAATTTATGGAGGGCAATAATACATCTAAATTCTGCTATTGCTATTAAAAAAAAGGAATTTTTCAAATAACTTCAAAAATTTCTTGCAAAATATATTTGCCCATAGGTGTCTACCTCATCAAATTGTATGTGTTTGCCAGAAAACAAGTTTTCTTTTATCAAAATAAATTATTTTAGTTCTGCTGTTAAGAATGTTAAAATTCCATAAATGATTTATAATATGATTAACAAAAGAATTAAAAATATGTTTATGGTTTACAATTAACTTATGTACTCTTGTGTCTGCATTTAAGAAAGTGTAAAGGATTTTCTCATGGAATATTATAATCAAACATCAACTAATTTCATCTTAATGAGCTTATGGTTAGCAACAAGAATTGTCCTGCTGCTCTTCACTTTCACCATTTACATATTCCTAATGGTTCTGATTGGCAAACCTTCTATGAACCTTATCATTATCCTGGACACACATGTCCACACTCTCCCATGCATTTCCTACTTTGTCAACTCTCCCTCATGGACCTGAATTACATCTCAACCATTGTCCCAAAGATGGCTTCTCATTTCATGTTTGGAAATAAGCTTATCTTTCTCATTGTGTGCAGAGTATAGAGTTTCTTCTTGACTTTAGCAGGCGCAGAAGGACTTCTCTTGGCATCTATAGATTATGACCATTACATAGCTATTTGCTTTCCTCCCTGTTATCCCGTAATTATGAGCTAAAAAGTGTGTGTTCTGATAATCATAGTATCTTGGATCCTGGGTTCTATCAACATCTGTGCCCATACTGCTTATGTATTCCACATGTGATATTGCAGGTCCAGGGTCATTAATCATTTCTTCTGTGAGGTCCCAGCCATGATGACACTGGCATGTAACTACTCCTTGGTCTATGAATACATAATGTTTGTGAGCACTTTTCTTTTCCTCGTACTTCCTTTTATTGGTATTGCATATTCCAATGACTGGGTTTTTCTTGCTGTTCACAGCATGCAGTCAGTGGAAGGGAGAAATAAGGCTTATTTGACATGTAGTACCTAGCTCACTGTGGTGATTTTCTAATATGCATCCTTTCTTTACACGTATCTGCACCCTCAACCCTTCACTCTCTGAGAGAGGACAAAGTTCTGGCTCACTGCTGCACCATCTCCATCCCCTTGTTTAACTTTGTCATCTACAGCTTGAGAAACAAAGGGGCCCTTAGAAGAGTAATTCACATAGAATTTTCTCTGTGAAGATGTGGAGAAAGATTCTGGCTCTAGTTCCAATGCATCAGGTGCTCATTCATTCAGTGGAGTATGCAAATAAGAAAAATATTACACTTAGTTTGAAGACAGTGAATAAAATTATTTTAGGATTTGAAAAAATAACTTTAAAATATATGTATATACTCCCAAACCAGAATTTGGTTTTAGTGGTGATATTTTTTCATTAATACCTGAGCAAAAGACCACTTGTATTAATATGCAGAAATGAACATGGAAATTGCCTTACTTGAAGTTATCCTTCAGAATAAAAGTACCACTCATTTATTACCTCTTGACATGATTAAATTAGTACAACATAACAATAAATATTTTGGGATAGATGGGTTTAATTAACAGGAAAATAATATTTGACTTACATCTATTATAGTTTATCTTAACAGATGTTTACTGTCTCTTTCTTTTCCTGATAGTCAAAAGTAGTATGATATAAGGAGATAAGGCAAAGAACTGTTCTATAATCTAGAAGGTCTTACCCCTTATGGAGGGAAATGACAAATTTATCTTTAAGGATCTAGATATTCAGCTTTTAGTTTTCCATTATGAAAACTCAGGAGGTTGAGAGGAAAATAGGAACTGTTTATTTGGGCAGTTGGAGCCAAATATTGATTATTAAGGTAATGAGCTGTGTGATTAAATGAACAATTCACTGTTTTACTGATCATAGGAGTCAAAAAACAAAATAAAAAGCTCTCTTTTCATTATTTAAATCCTACTCATGTGTCTCTTCACTCAGTAAAAAGCAAATGGAGGTGCCACATGCCATGCTAAATGCTGTGCTGTCCCTGCAGAGATACATGGCTCTCAATTCCAATGTTTTTCCACAGGATCTAGGCAGAACAAGAATACTTCAGAAGTACTTCATTACCTGAGTTTGCTAGGGAGGGGTAGGGGTTGTGAGGGTCTCACTCAGTACTTCTCTGACTAAAGGCATAGTCATCAAGGACTGTTCTCCTCTGTGCTCATCATTATTATTTCTTTAGGATGATTTGGTCTTGAGATCCTGATCATAGCTTCCTTGTTTTAAAGTTCCCAATTCCATCTAGATCAGGGGTTCTTAACCTTTTTTGTTCCATGGACCCCTTTGCTAGTCAGGTGAAAACCACATACCACTTCTCAGAATGTAGTGGCAGATAGTTTTATGACACAACATTGGCATGTCTTTAAATTAAATTTTAGGATTATTCAAAATTACATTGTTACCATAATTTCAATACCTGATAACCTAAAATGGTTTAAAATCTGTTCAATTGTCATTTTTGGCAAACATTTAGAAATTTGAGTTTTCAGAAATCCTCACCAACCCTGGCCTGAGGCCATCCTGTCTTATTACTCCACATTCTTCCAATTCTCAGTAGACCATCCCAAGGGAATACAAATAAAGCAAGTAACACAATCAATGTCTAGGTAATGAGCCCTGGAATCCTGGAAGCTACTGAGTCTCCATGACAGTATCTAAATAGTTAAGGGCAAGAATGATAGATGAATACATATTTTGTTAGAAAAATATCAAGGAATTTTACTTGAAAAATGGCATTGTTCATGTGATGACTCAAAGACTATTATGAGCTGAATGAAGAAGTGAGTTTGGAAAGTGAAAAGATACTAAAAGGTATTAATCTTGTCATTCTTTTTATTCATCACATAAGAAAAGAGATTTTCATCCAATGCTTAAATGAACTTTCATTAATATTAGTTAAAAAACTCATTTGTAAATTATTATTTTATGTCATTGATAAATTCAGGAATCTTATTAACCATCAGACTTTTAGAGGAAAATTTTATTTGATTAAAGTGGATTAAAACACATACACACATACATACACACACACACACACACACATAAAAGAAATGGCTCCATGACCAACTGCACACTTTTCAAGACCTGGAGACTTTTCACACCTGAAACATATCATTATACTGTTCTTGAAAGAACAGATGTGATTGTAATTAATTTACCATAAAATGATGATAAAAGGTAGTGAAATTGAAAATACTGCAAATGGTTGATTTTATCCATGATTTGGTTTCTTGAATTCATGGTAAATAAGACTCAATCTTATCCTCAAATTTATGCAATTAGTGGAAATATGGTCACTTAACAAAAATAGTATATGATAAGTTATATAACAAAATGAAAACAGAATTGACAGTATAATTTATTTGGCCATAATTTAAAAAAATAAATTTTCAGGAACTTTTTACTTATTTAAGGAGAACTTGAAGCATAAGTAGGTTTTATGAAGGAAGGGAATGTGCATTGTGTTACAAAGGGGAAGAAGAGTGCAGCCAATTTTATAATGCTTTAAAATGGTGCTAGTACCATGGTCTTGTTTTCTCCAGGAATAGAACTGTTTTCATGCAGGCATGAGAGGTAATTACATTCATATTTGTTCTACTTATTGATGCTTTAGCAATGTGGATTACTGTCTCTATTTAAATGATTCAGTATTTAATGATCACTTTAAAAGATGAATGACAATCTACATTAAAGTTGGTGCAGTTGGAATTGAAATTTTGAAGTTCACTTGGAGGGACTTCGGCTACATTTTTACACTATTTAACAGAAATCTTTAGAGTATGAACTACAGAGAACATATATTGTTTTGGAGCTAACTTATATATATATTTTCTGGATTGGAAAGGAGATGAGCTCACTGGAAGAGAGACTGCAGTGTAATACTGGAGTCAGATTTAACTGGATCACACGGAAAATGAGGCAAACAAATCTAGCACTTAAGCGTGCCAATCCTCAACAACAATTTGTAGATGGGGGCATTCTCTATTTTCTACTTACATTTTTTTAATTCTGCCAAGTAGCAAAGGGTGGTTACATGGTATCCAAAGTTATCTTATTGCTGCTTCTTATTTGCAGTTTGTTGTATATGAATTTTCTCTTTCTAATTAAATACTTGGATATTATATATATTAAATCTATATTTCTAGATTTATATGACAATATAAAAATGGAACTTATTTGGAGGAAAAATAAGAATGGCTAAAGTTACCTGTCTGTGCAGAAATGAAATATCTAAATTAAAAGATATCTCTAGCAATCTTAGGACTAGCAAATATTTTATGGTTGTCCAGTTTTTTTCTAAAAACAAATTGCACCAACTTATAGTGCATTATATTTTTAGAATATATTCTCAAATAATATATATTTCCTGAAAATATCATGAAACTACCAGTGAAGCAATCATAATATCTGCATTAGCCACCTGGAAGAGCTTTTGTGAGAATCAAATGGTATGGGATATAAAGAAATTTTGAAAACTACATCAGAGTACAATTTTATTGGATGACAAAAACATGAAAAATACTGATGTTATTTATGTTGTTGATGATGACAATGGCATTAATGAAGATGGCAAAAACTACAGCAACTCTTCAATAATAACTTCTGCTTATCTGTTAAATAGTCATTATATATTATCTCCTATATACCTTGTAAAAACCCACATCTCTATATCGGTCCTATTCATAAGATGCAGGCTCAGAGAGTTAAAATCACCAACATCTAGTGAGTGACAGAGCTAGAAATGGATCTTGTTTTGACCCAAAACTCTCATCGGTTTGCTATGCAATGAGACAGAATAAACCCACCACATTCTGAAATAAAATTCAATTATTTTAACACTTTCTCCCATATTTACCCCTATGTTTTCAAAGAATATGTGTATCTTCTAATGCTTAATTCCTAAATACCTAGTACCATCCCATAAGTGAAAGCACTGTGGAAAAAGAAATGTTCCCTCCCCTCATCACCACCTCCCATCATTTTCTTCATTCTCTTGACATAACAGCATATCAATTCCTGTCTTAGGGAGAATGGCTGTTTTATCTTCTAGAGTTTATTGCTGGTAACATTTTCTGAAACCTATTAATTCTAGTTGTCATATATATTCATATATACATATATATTTCTTTCCATATTATCATTAATATTTTTATTTTTCTCAATAATTTTAGGATCTTTTTTTATACCTAACATAGAGGATTTTAAATTAAATGACTCCAGAAAAAATTTAGAATTTTCAAAGACATATATTTCTATCAAATAATTCTCATTTATTTTTCTGTTCTTTGCATAATATTTGAATATTGTGGCTCATACATTTAACTTCTGGAAAATGACTTATTTTGATAATTTTTCTCCATTATTATTTTGCTATTAATATATGCATTTCAAGGAACACCCATAAACATGTTGGTCCTATGTAAGTTCTCAAATTTTCCATTTTTCCCCATAGTTCAATATTTAATATTGTGGTGGTTGTTTTGCTTTTTTATCTTTTTTTTTTTTAATTTATTTTTATTGTGGGTAAAAATCAAAATTCTCACAATACATACAAACATTTGCAAAATGATATATAAATATATATGCATATATGTGTATTTGCTTACAAAAATGTTATTTATATATATATATACATATATTTTAAGAGGTGCTTAGATTACCCAAAAAATTACATGGAACCCACTGGGATTCCCATGTTGCCCACCTCCCACACCTCCCTCCCAGTCCCCTCAGGTTTGGGGGAAGAACTATGGACTAGAGTGGACTTGATGGTATTCTCTTGTTCACATATGGTGATTCTAGCAATGCAAGAAATTATAACAATGAGGTGGAACCAGTGGCCACTTGACACTTTTGGGGTAGGGAGGGGATGAGCAGTTGAAATACAGGGACTTCTTTGGGAGTTGGAGGTTGTCCTGAGTGCTTTTTTATCTTGATGGGATATTTTCTCCACTTCATCTCTCAAAATTTTCATTGAATCCATTATATCAAGTGTTTTATTTTAAATTTCTAAGAACTATAGTTAACCCAAACTTAATTTAACATAGCATATGATTAATATTGTATATTTAATAGTTTCTCATACTTCTCTGAATATATTAATTTCTTTTAAAAATTTTCCTCCCTAATCTGTATTTTTCCTGCTAATTTTTATTTCAGTGTGTATGTGTTTGCATATGTCCCTGTGTGTGTATGCATTTGTATTTGGATCTCCCTCTTTCATGTGGGAGACCTCTTCAAAATTCTGCTACTTTTGGTTCTAGGAGAATTTTTAATATTGCATCATTAAAAGTATTTGGGACATGGCCTATAAAGATTATGGTCTTCCTTTTGGGAGAGATGGTCTTCCTTTTGGGAGAGAATTCCCCTACCTGGATTCATCTGGAAGACTCTTGGAATATTGTTGTCTTTGCTCAATTCTTCTTCCTTCCAAAAGAAATTAGCCATTATCTTCTCTTCTCTCATTCTCAATCTTATTTTAAATAATAACATTTATCTCTGCATCAAAATGTATGCTGGATTTTAAAAGAGTTGATAAATATGTGTGTTTAAACTTACTCATCTGTAATTTGAAAGAGCTTTATATAAAATAATGGAAAACTAGGAATGAGTAAAAAAGTTAAATAAATAAATATAAAATATTGGTTACACATAAGAGAATCAGAGAGTAAGAATATATTTCCTATCTGGGGAGAGCTGGAAAAGAGTCATGGAAAATACAATGAATGTGTCATAAATACTTTCAGGTACAGGGTCTGATTTAAACAGAGCATTCAGAAATTGGATACAGGGGGCAAAGGAGAATACACAGTGGAGAGATGTGAAGGTTTAGAATATTAATTAATAAGACTTCTTTAAAATTGTACTTGGCCATAAATATTCATGGTGTATTTCAAAACAAAAAAGTCAAGCAACGATGTCTGACTTCTTAGAAACTTGATTTGACTTTGAAAGTGTAACGAACACTCAAGAGTAAGAGTGTTCCTTACACTGAGTGGAAAGATTGATGTAATTGTAGAGTTAAGTCTTAGTGTATGAATACAGAAGGAAAAAAAGTCATCTCCTAAGGGTTACACATTTTTTTTAAGGTACCAGGTTGGGGATTGAACCCTGGACCCCATATGTGGAAAGCCGGCACTCAATCACTATGCCACATTGCCTTCCCTGAGTTGTTTTTTATTTGCTTTCTCGTTGTTTGTGGAGTTTTTTGTTTGTTTGTTTTTAGGAGGCACAAGGGACTGAACCTGGGACCTTCCATGTGGAAAGCAGGTGCTCAATCACTTGAGCCACATCTGTTCCCTAGGTTATACAATTTTATTCATAATGTGGGTTTATAATTTTTGCATTTACATTGCTTTTCAATGCATAAGGATTAAGTATATGTCTCATCTTGATGGCAACGGAATTTTGCATGCCAAGTAGCCACTGATACTCTCATAATTCTACTGAACCAGGTTGGTAGAAGAGGTCGATTTTTCCACACTGTTCATAAATCTAAAAATTTCCCACCTCTAATTTTAATCATATAATATCTAGAATTACAGGCAGATCAGGCTGGAAAACTATCAACCCTGATCTGTATCTGTTACACCTGAGAAAAAGACTGGTGAAGACACCTATGTTGCCCCTCCTGGGCACCATTTGCGACTCCTGTATCATGTGACCTTCACCTATGGAAATGGGGTGAATTTACTATTATTTCTTTCATGATTCCTTAAAGGTTGTGATGTGCCCTGCTTCTTTGACTGACAAACTCTCACCTCAAGGCCTGTGATCAGAGAATCTAATGCGGTGTTTAAATGTGGGCCTTGGCCAAATTTTAAATCAAGCAGGGAAGTGAGAGTTTGGCCTCTGTAATACATATTGGAATTTTTAAAATCTTTAAAACATGTCTTTATGAAGAGTGTATAGATTACAAAGCTATTTCAAATGTTCTCTGGACTTTCTGTTGGTCACCTCAACATCTATTTGTATATGGCATTACACGGGTGAAATAGAGGAATGAATGATAAATAAGATTTAGGCACAACTCTTGGACAAACAGAAATGGGAGATGTTAAAATTAGAAACCACTTTGTACTTATTGCCATATTAGGCAAACATGACTTCCTAGTTACTTTTTGGAGGGAGACTATAAATGGAAGCAGAAGAAAGGGTTCTTGAAATGATGGATTTGTGAAACTACTGAGCAAATATTGGTGCCCCTGGTTCCTGGTTATCAATTATGAGTAAAAACTGGGTAGAATTGCTGTCTCTTCATTTCAGTAATTAATACAGTGTGACAGTAACAATGTGGGGAAATTTGAATGTTCTTCCTCTCATTGGCATTTCAAGTTCCCTAATTAGATCAGATTTTCTCAGATGAATCTTGGTTGATTGTGTTAACATGAATGTACTATCTAACAATGGTTGCTGTTTCCCTTCTTTACCTCTTTATATCCTTGCTGACTTGAAGGTGGAGCGATCTTACTAAAATACAGGTTAATTTTATCACTTTCCTCAGAATGGTATGCAATCCTCTCTATCAGCTGAGACAACCTTACATCTCCAGATTCATATATTGGAATTCTTTACCTAAAACTTTCTATTTATTTCACGCTAAAGTGAATGCAGTTTTCTGAACAAGTTATGGCTTGTTAAAGCTTTCATGACTTCAGTTATGCAATTGCTTACTAAACTATCTTTTAGTTAATATTGCTTAAGATATTTTTACATCCTTTCATTTACAAAATAAAATTATTCTTTTGTGAAAGTAATATAGTAGTGCCATGATTTTTAAAAATCCATTTTGTCTATTTTTATTAATTGGAGTGTCTAGTCCATTTACTTTAATGTAATTACTGATAAGGCAGGACTTATGTAGGCTATTTTGCTAATTACTCTTTGTCTGTTTAAACTTTGTCCCTCAACGCCTTCTTTTGCATGTAGTTGATCTTTTATTGTGAAACATTCTGATCTCTTTCTAATTTCCTAGTCTGTATTTATTTTTCAGATACTTTGTTTTTGGTTGACATGAGTTTACATTCAATATCCTAAATCTATGAAACCTAGCTGGACTTGATATCAACTTAACTTCATCTCTGTTCTTATATGTCTTCATGTTTCCTTCTTTATTTTATTCTTGTCACAAATGATATCTTTAAAAATTGTATGTCCTATAACATAGAAATATTGTTGTGTCCATGCATTTGTATGCATTATCATGGCATAAATAAAAAGATGTACAAATTAAGTATTTAACAATATTAATATTTATATTTACGTGTTTGTTCCTTTATTTTGGTTGCTTATTCTTCTGCAGCTTCAAGTTATTATCTAGATCCCTTTATTTTGTATTCATCCAAAAAGCCTCGTTTTAGTATTCTGTTTTTCTTTTAGGATGGATCTACTGGTAATGGCACCATGAACATCAACATTTTTGACACACAGTCTTGCTGGATATAGAATTCTTGGTTCACAATATTTGCTTTCAGAATTTTAAATGTCATTGCACAGTTTTGTGGCCTATATGGTTTCTGATTAAAAGTAGGCACTTAGTTCACACCTTCTGTAATAAAAATATATTTAAAAAAATCTAAAGGTGTCTTTTTAATTAAGAAGAAGAAAAAAATAGGCATTTAATCTTATTAGTATATCCATTTTATATGATGATTCACTACTCTCTTTCTACTTTTATTATTCTCACAGTGCATTAGGACTTCAAAAATTTGACTGTTATGTGTCTCAGTGTGAATAATTTTGATTTTATCTTATTTGAACTTTGTTGATATTTTTGTATGTATATGTTCATGGATTTCATCAAATTTGGGACGATTTTGCCTCCACATAATTATTTCAAACAGCTTGCAAATTGTCCACGAAGAAATACTGAAGGTTTTTTATTTCTTTTTTTTTTAAGGAGCTTTAGATTATATAAATGTTACTTAAAAAATATAGGGGTGGGGGCAGATGTGGCTCAAATTTTAACAATTGATGAACATATATTCAAGCATTGCAACAAAGCATAATCTAGAGTTACCTTATGTTTTACACTTTGCACCACACAGTTGTATTGGCTTTAACAAAACATATACTGGCTAGTATCTGTCATTTCAATACCATGCATAATGATTCCAATATCTGAAAAATGCCCCATGTTAGACCTATTCTTCCTTCTCCCTTTCCTCAGAACTTCTGATGACCACTGTCTTTATGTTAATGTTACAATTACTTTCATTACTAGAATAATGATTAGTATACTTTAGTCCACAGTTGCATTCCCCCCCTTATATTTGTTTATTCCTCTACCTTGAGGATTTGGAGATGGTGATGCCCATTCTGTTTCTGATTGAGAGGGAGTTTAGATCTCATTGGGCAGATGGATGGAGCTCTCTTGCTTGTAAATACAGATATTTCTGCTTCTTGGGATGAGAGATGTCCATCATCATCCTTTTGTTAGTTGTTCTGGATGAGTCTGATGAACTGGAGAATAGGTGTTGGCTGCAACTCTGCTGAGATTTAGGGCTCACCTTACCTGACATATGAACAGCCAGAAGATTAAGTCTCTGGGACATATCTTTATTTATTTATTTATTTTTTTATTTTTATTTTTATTTTTTTCCTTTTTTTTTTTATTATGGGTAAAAATCAAAGTTCTCACAATACATACAAACATTTGCAAAATGATATATAAATATATATGCATATATGTGTATTTGCTTACAAAAATGTTATTTATATATATATATATATACATATACTTTAAGAGGTGCTTAGATTACCTAAAATATTACACGGAACCCACTGGGATTCCCATGTTGCCCACCTCCC
>JAKSZT010004335.1:69872-90920 GCA_026826555.1 Tolypeutes matacus
GGTTAAGGAGAAGTTGTCACAGGGTCGCCGTTTGGTGCCCTGTGGTCTCCCTGACAGTACTAAATGAAGAGACACCACTCACTTGCTTGCTGGAAGGTAAGACCTTTATTCAGGGAGAGCTGCGCAGTTTTATAGGCAGAGTTGGGCGGGGGTGAGCGTGTTGTCTTCTGATAGGGCTAAGCTGTTGCTGGGCATGGGGGGAAGATTTGGGAGGGAGGGGGGAGGCTAGAGGAGAAGGCCGACATGTCCAAATAAGGCAATAACTGGGGCGAGAGCTCTGATTGGTGAGGAGGAACAAGGAAGTGGGAGAGAGGCAAAAGGGGAATGGGGGAGGGGGTTGGGTTGTGCAGGCAGGGCTACAGCAAGGCCTGCAGTTAGCAGATGTGGCAAGGCCCGTAACTTGCAGATACTGCACTCCCTCATTGTTTGGCTGTGGATATCCAGTACTCCCAGCACCGTTTGTTGAAGAGGACATTCTGTCCCATTTGAGTATGTTTGCTGGCCTTGTCAAATATCAGTTGACCATGTTTATGAGGATCTATATCAGAACTCTCAATTTGGTTCTGTTGGTTAGTATGCCTATCCTTGTGACAATACCATGCAGATTTGACTACTGTAGCTTTTTAGTAAGCTTTAAAGTCAGGTAGCATGATTCCTCCAATTTTGTTTTTCTTTTCCAATGTGTTTTTTGCTATTGGATGAAACTTGCCCTACACCAAATAAATTTCATAGTTAGCTTTTCTAATTTAGTGAAAAATGCAGTTGTAATTCTTATTGGGATTGTGATAAATCTGTAAATCAATTTGGGTAGGAAAGACATCTTAATGATGTTAGTCTTCTAATCCATGAACATGGAATATTCTTCCATTTATATAGGTCTTCTTTGATTATCTTTATCAATGTTGTGAAATTTTCTGTGTACAGGTCCTTTACATATTTAATTAAGTTTTTTCCTAGATAATTGTTTCTTTTAGTGGTTATTGTAAACTGACATTTTTCTTGATTTCTTCTTCAGATTACTTAGTAGTGTACATAAATTCTGTGGATTTTTGAGTGTTGATCTTATAACCTGCCAATTTACTGTACTCACTTATCAGCTTTAGAAGCTTTGTTGTATAATTTTCAGGGATTTCTACATATAGGATCATGTGATCTACAAGTAGTGAAATTTTCACTTCTTCCTTTCCAATGTGGGTGCATTTTATTTCATTTTCTTGCCTCAGTGCTCGAGCAAGTACTTCTAACACAATATTAAAAAGAAGAGGTGAGAGTGGCATCCTTGTCTTATTCCAGATTTTAGAGGAAAAACATTAGCATTTCACCATTGATTATGATGCTACTTGTGGACTTTTCGTATATCTCCTTTATCACATTGAGGAACTTTACCTCTATTTCTATTTTTGTAGGGTTTTTATCAATAAAGGATGTTGCATTTTGTCAAATGCTTTTTCTGTATCAATAGAGATGATAAAGTGATTTTTTTCCCCATTAATCCATTAATGTGGTGTATCACATTGATTTTCTTAAGTTGAACCATCCTTGCACACCCGGGATAAAACCCATTTGGTCATGGTATATAATTCGTTTGATATATTGTTGAATGTGATTAATGAGTATTTTGTTTTCAAGTATTTTAGCATCCGGTTCCTTTAGAGAGATTGGTCTATAGCTTTCTTTACTTTTGGCGTCTTTATGTGCCTTTGGTTTTAAGATGATGTTGGCCTCATAGAATGAGTTTGGCAATGTTCCCTCCACTTTTATTTTGTGGAATAGTTTAAGCAGAATTGGTGTTAGTTCTTGCTGGAATGATTGGTAGATTTCACCTCTGAAGCCATCTGGTGCTGGGCTTTTCTTACTTGAGAGGTTTTTGATGACTAATTCAATCTCACTACTTGTGATTTGGTCTGTTAAGTTTATCTATTTCTTCTTTTATCAATGTAGGCTGCTTGAGTGTTTCTAGGAATTTGTCCATTTCATTTAAATTATCATTCTTGTTGGCATACAATTTTTCAAATTATCCTCTTAAGATATTGTTTTTTTCTGTGAGATCAGTGGTGATAACCCATTCCTTATTTATTATTTTATGTATTTGCATCTTCTCTTTTTTTTCTTTGTTACTCTAGCTAAGGGTTTGTTAATTTATTAATCTTCTTATAAAACCAGCTTTTGATTTTATATAATGTTTACGAGTGTGTTTTTTTCTCTCAGTTTCATGTAGTTCTGCTCTAAGCTCTATTTCCTTCTCTCTGCTTGCTTTGAGATTAACTTGTTTGTTTATTTATTTTAGTTCCTCCAGGTCTACAGTTAGGTCTTCAATTTTATCTCTTTCTTCTTTATTAATATAAGCATTTCTGCCTATAATTTTCCCTCTTAGCAATGCTTTTGCTGCATTTAATAGGTTTTGATGTGTTGTGTTCTCATATTCAGTGTTAAATTATGTTACTCAAGCTAACATTTCAAGTAATGGCAGAGTTAGTGTATGATGTAGTTTTGACTCCAAACTCTCAACTGCACACAATGCATCTGCCAATACCATCATACATGTACTTACACAATGCATTATCCATATTGCATTGATTCTGGTCAAGAAACAGACTTCATTGCCAATGAAGTGAAGAAATGGGCACATGCTCATGGAATTCACTAGTCTTACCGTGTTTATCCTGAAACTGCTGGATGAATACAAGACTGGACTGGCTTTTTGAAGTCTCAATTGAGGAGCAACTGGATAACAAATAATATGCCAGGTTGGGGAAGTGTTCTCTAAGAGGCCGTATATGTTCTAAATCAGTGTCCATTCTATGGTGTTCTTTCTCTCATAGCAAAAATTCACAAGTCCACAAAAATAATTTTGCTTCCAGATCTTGCATTCTTAAAATGTGCTAGTCAACAGGTCTTCATTCCAAAAGGAGTAGTACTTCTATCAGGATACAGAACAATGATTCTAGCAAACTCAGAGTTAAGATTGTCACTCCACCGCTTTGGGATCTTCATACATCTGAAACAACAGGTAAGGAAGGTAATTACTGTATTGGCTTAGTTGATTGATCCTGATAATCATGGGGGAAATAGGACTGCTTCTCTACAATATACTTAAAGAAGAGTTTGCTTTGAATACATGAGAACCTTTAGGGCCACTCTTGGCACTGTGAATTGTGATTAATGTCAAAGTGAAACTGCAACAACCCAATCCTGGAAGAGCTACTAATGGTCCAGAAACTTCAGGAATGAAAGTGTGCGTGACCCCATCAGGCAAAGAACCACGGCCAGCTGAGGTGCTTCCTTAGGGAAAAGGAAATATGTAATGGGTAGTAAAGAAAAAGCTATGACCATGTGACCAGTTACAGAAAAGGGAACTATAATGGATATGAATATGCATTCCTTGTTTTGTTATTAATATGCTTGTATGTATGCAAAAATCAAATATCTTTGTTTTCTTTCCTATATTGTGCCCTAATCATATTCAGAAGTTGACTTAAATTATGCCATAGTATTTAAGTCATAGTATTTCAAGTTTAAAAGTGACTGTTACCCAAGAACTTGTACCATCTTCTGGAGAAAATCAGTGCATTTCCAATTGTATGTATAATTAAATATTGTAAGGAGAAAATATGACTTTTCTTGACAATAGGTAGATTATGATGATTAAGCATATGTGTCAATTTGGCCAAGTTTTAGTGTCCAGTTGTTTTATCAAGCAAACACTGGCATGATGGTTACAGTGAGAATATTTTATGAATTAAAATCAACAGTAAATTGATTGCATGTATTGCTGATTATATCTACAATCAACTAAAGAAATTACCTTTAAAAATGAGCAGTCTCATCCAATCAGTTGAAGCCTTTAAAAAGATAAATGATGATTTCAGTGATCAGAGGGAAGAAATTCCATCTATACATGTCAGCCAGCTTCTTCTGTGGAATTCATCAAAAACCTTCATCAGCATTCCCAGATTGCAGATTGCATCTTACATCCCCACAGTTGTACAAGCCAACTCCTGTAATAAATTTCAAATTATCTCATGTTGTTTCTGTTTCCCTGAACAAAATGATCTAATATAAACTTCAATATGCAATTTAAATATTATGGAAAATAAAAGCAGAATGTATTACATGCTATGAAGTACATTGTATACAATTCTTCAAATCATAATAAAATATAAAATAATGCATTAATCCTGTAATGTGACTTTCTCACATTTCATGTAGGGGTGAAGAAGAAATAAAGGATTACTGGAGGATTTTGCAGAAGTATACTTTTCCTCAATATCTCCAAGAAAAATATTATCAAGTATTTTGTTGAAGATTTTATTATCCAGGTTCTATAGAGAGATTCCTCTAAAGTTTTCCTTTCTTGTGGCATCTTTATGTGGCTTTAGTTTTAGGGTGATTCTGGTATCACAAAATGAGCTAAACAATGTTCGCTTCACTTCTTTTTTTGGAAGAGTTTAAGCAGGCTAGATATTATTTCGTTTCAGAATGTTTGGTAGAATTCACCTCTGAAGTCATCTGGCCCTGGTAGCTTCTTATTTAGGAAGTTTTTGATGACTAATTCAATATCATTACTTTTGATTGCTCTGATGAGCTCATCAATTTCTTCTTTCTTCAATGTAGGCTGCTGTGTGTTTCTAGAAATTTATCTATTTCCTCTAAGGTATACATCTACTTGCCACACAATATTTCAAAATATCCTCTTATGATACTCTTTATTTCTGTAGGATCAGTGATGATACACTCTTCCTCATTTTTTATTTTATATATTTGCATGTTCTCTCTTTTTTTCTTTGTTAGTCAAGCTAAAGGTGTGTTGATTTTATCAATCTTTTCAAAGAATGAGCTTTTATTTTTGTTAATTTTTTCTAGTGTTTTTATTCTCAGTTTCATTTATGTCTGTTCTCACCTTTGTTATTTACTTCTTTCTGCTTGTTTTTTTTTTTTTTTTTTAATCTGTTTTTAATTCCTTCTAGTCTGCACTTAGGTCTTTGGTTTCAGCTCTTTCTTTTTATTTAATATAGGTATTTATCTATATAATTTTCACTCTGCACTGATTTTCCTGTACCCCATAGATTTTGATACATTTTGTTCTCATTTTCATAAATTTCAAGGTAGTTATTGATATCTTTTTCTATTCCCTCCTTGACTCACTGTCTAAGACTGTTTTCTTTAACTTCCATACCTTTGTGCCTATTCTGGTTTTCTGCCAATTACTGATTTCCAGTTTCTTTTCACTGTGATCAGAGAGATTATTTTGAATCATTTCAAACTTTCTGAATACTGTGTGAGAGTTGTTCTGTGACCTAGCATGTGGTCTATCCAGAAGCATGAACAATGTGCATTCGAGAAGAACATACATTCTGCAGTTTTGGGGTGTAATATTCTGTATATGTGCATTAGGTCTACACACTCTAATGTATTATTCAATGTCTCTGTTTCTTTATTAAATTTCTTTTGAGATACTCTGTCTTATGGTTATTAAGGTGTATTAAAGTTGCCCAGATAATTGTTGAGGCATCTATTTCTCCACTTAATGTATCCAATGTTCGCCTAATGTATGTTGGGGCACCCTGGTTACGTGCATACATTTTTATGACTGTTCCTCTTGATAGATAGGCCCTTTTATTAGTACATAGTGCCCTCTTTCTCTTACAGTAGTTTTTCATTTAAAGTGTTTTTTGTCTAATATTAGTATAGCTACTCCCACGCATTTTTTATTATTGTTTGTAATTTTCCAACCATTCATTTGCAACCTCCCTGCATCCCTATGTTTAAGATGAGTTTCTTCGAGACAACATATTATTGGATCATATTTCCTTATCCATTCTGACAATCTGTATCTCTTAATTAGAGAGTTTAATCCATTATTATTCAATGTTATTACTCTCAAGGCATTACTTACATTAGCCATATTTTCCTTAGGTTTATATGTCATCTATTTTTTTTTTTTTTTCAAGAGGAGCAAGTTCACACTTTATTTAATGCTTGAGTAACTTGAAGGCAACATACGTCCCTTGCTGTAAGTAAATGAAAGCTTTTACACTTTTTTTTTTTTTTGCACAGAAATTTCACCAGGACTAGTAGAAAATTTCAAGATACAAAAAAATATTTTTTTAAAATCTTAAATAATCCTTTTATGTACCATTCCACATTGTGGAAAAACTGAAAGAGTTGTTCTGATAATATTATAAAATATAGATGGAAATAATTGTGCCAGTATTCTGAAATCTCAATGTTGGTGTCCAGACTGTCATCTATTTTTAAAAAATCAATTTTATTGATACATTTTAATAAACATAGAGTTTATCTAAAGTGTACAATCAATGGTATTTGGTTTAATCACATAGTTGTGCATTCATCACTTCAATCATTAATAAAGAATTTTCATTATTTCAATAATAATAAACAAAAATGAAACAAGCAAATTTCTTACTTCTCAATCTCTGTTTTCCCTGCTGTGTTTAGCTACTCTTTCTGGCTATTCTTGCACAATTATTTATTTGTTTCTTAAGCAATTTTATTGACATATCTTCACATACCATATGATGTAGCCAAAGTGTATAATCAATGGCTTTTTTAAAGCTGTTAAAAAGTCCTTTATTGTAAACTTGTAAAATAGAAAAATAAATTTAAAGAAATTACAAATTTTAAGAGAAAGTGTAAGTCCAGGTTAGATTTAATGTAATCAATTATAACAAATAGCATAGCAACAAATATTTGCAAAAGTAAATAATAATTCAAATAAAATAGAAATTAATTATAGTATAATTCTAATTTTTCTATTACAGCTCTATTGGACATAATAATCTCTAAAACAGAAATTAATTATTGGTTTATTTATTTAATTTCCATTTAGGCCATAATTTGTTCTAGATAATCATATTCCTATTTGGGAGTTCTTCACATCTTAATGGAATTAATTACAGCAAATAATAATTTGCTAGCTCATAATTTTCTGAGTCAGAAAACTCAAAATCTTGCTCAATAGTAGTCAAGATAAACATTATTCATCCAGATAGATTATTTTAAAGGGTATGAATAAGAAATGGTTAAAGAAAAATGAAGCATCCAAAATATCTCTTCCCCAGCCTCCTTCAATGAAAAACAAGTGTTTATTTTGTATGAAAAGATTTATATTGATCACAGGAACAATTTCACAGCTACACTAATTATTGTTCATATAATATAATGTTGTTTTTTAACATTTTTCTGGTCTATTCCAGCTCTTTTTGGCTACTATTTGCATGGAATGCCTTTTCATAACCTTTCACTTTTAACCTGGTGGTGTCTTTAAATATTATAGATAAAATATAGACAGCTTATTTTTTTTAATCCTGTCTATTAGTCTATGTCTTTTGATTGGGGAGTTCAATCCATTAACATTCAGTGTTATTACTGTAAAAACATTACTTACTTCATCCATTTTGTCTTTTGGCTCTCTGTTGTGATATCGTTCTACTGTCTGTCATCCTTTAGTTTACCCTTCAATGTAATATTCCCAGAGAACCAGACCAGTTAATAAATACAATCTAAAACCTGTTTTTGGAAATCATAAACAATTGCAAACTGCCACACTACACCCTCTGAATTACAAAAAGACTACAATATTTTTTTAAAAAGACACCCTAAACCAATATCAATGCTAAATACAAAATCATATGACAATCAGTTTAAAGAAATACAGTTTGTCTTGGGGCAAAGTCCCATCTGGCTGTAGACCTCTAAAACTTAAAAAACAATTTATCTGCTTCTAAGATACAAAGGGACAAAGGATAAACATTTGCATTATCCTAAGAAGAATTTGGGAGTGAAACATGATTCATGGGTTCAGAACAGTTCTGAAAACCTGCAGGTATAATTCATTATATTTCAAAATCTGAGAATCATTCTCAATATGATGGTTTCTTCTCCCTGGGGCCTCATGGGGATCCACCCTTTCCACAGTATGAACCAGTGGCTGTTTTCTTGGTTCCTCCCTTTTCAAGCATCTGGGTGGTGAACAAGCTCCACACCACACCCTGCAGAAACATTGGTGTGATGGCAACAGTTTTCCCAATCTATGGGGTAGAGTCTCAAACCCCTTAGTACAGGGAGGGGAAGACAATATACCCCCTAATCTCTGGCCTACAGGCCCAACCTTCTCAGAGCAGTGAATTGGCAACCTGGAATTCCTTAATCTATGGGGGCAGGCTCACCCATCTCAGACCTATGGGGTGTTGACCTTATTCTCCCCAACCCTTGGTGAAAGTGCCCCACCCTCTCTGTAGCCTAGGGTGTCAAAACTCTCCCCAAACATTGTACTGGAGCATCCACCCTCTTCAACAGCCAGGTGAAACTCACTGTATTAGTCAGCCAAGGGGTGCTAATGTGAAATACCAAAAATGTGTTGGTCTTTACAAAGGGTATTTATTTGGGGTAGAAGGCCAGGCCATAAAGCGTTAAATTTCTTCTCTCACCACAGTCCATTGCCACGTGATAGAGCAAGACTGCTGCTGGCGTTTGCCAGGGTTCAGGCTTCTGGGGTTCCTCTCTTCCTGGGGCTGCATTTCTCTCCAGGCTTAGCTCCTGTTTCCTCCACAGGGTCAGCTGTAGACGATCAGGCAAATGGCTTGCTTCTCTTCTCCTGGGGCCTTCTTTCCAACATCAAAACTGCTTCTCAAAAGACTGCTTCCACTCTGTTCTTTGCCTTGCCTCTTATATTTGATTCCCCACCCACCAAGGGGTGGGGCTCAATGCCCTAATCCTAACCTAATCATGCCCGGATTAACAGATCAGTTTACAAGCATGATTCAATTATATTTTTGGAATTCATAATTACATCAAATTTGCCAACTGTTACACTTACCCTATCTCTACACATGGGTGGGTTTCCTGTCTTGGTTCAAGGAAGTATCTTTCCAGATCTCAGCTTCCATGGTTTTCTTCTTAAAGCCATTTTCCTTTCCATATCTCCCCTCCACATCCCTTTTAGTCCAGGCTAAGAGTGATTTTGTTCACACTGCTCTCACAAAAAGCTTATTGGTTTATATTGCAGGAAGCAAGCATCCAAGATAACTGCATTTTCAACCCTGATTTTCATGTCCTAAGTTTAGTTAAGTCTGAGGGCTTGATTTCCAGAAGCTTGGAATTTCCAGAAACAGTTTCTGGGCTTCATTGTACCCAACAATTCATTTCTCAGCTTATCTCTCTCATCTAACATTTTGCTCTAAGCTGCACGGAGAAGCAAACTTTGGAACTTTCCCAGTATACTTTGGAAAGTTCTTCAGCTAAATATCCATGCTTGCCATTTTAAAATTCTGCCTTCCATATAACATCTGGAGTCAATCTTGCCAAGTTCTCTGCAACTTTGAAACATGGATTGCCTTTCCTCTAGTTTCCAATAATAATTTCATCATTTACTTCTAAGTTCTCATAAAAAGACTCTTTAGCATCCATATTCCTACCAACTGTCTCTTAAAGCACTCTAGGCATTTTCTATAAAATGTCTCACAATTATATCCTTCTAAGGCCTTATTAAAAATAAATTTACACTCCATATTACTACCAACAGTCTCTTCAAAGCAATCTAGGCCTTTCCCATCAAGCATCACACAATTCCTCCAAAAAGTCCCCCTTATCCATTTATAAAGTTATGCCAGCATTTTGGTAAAAAAGCACGACCCAACTCTAGGTATGAAATTCTGTATTACTCAGCCAAAGTGGTACTGATAACAGAAATCTGTTGGCTTTTATAAAGGATATTTCTTTGGGGTAGAAGATTACAGTCACAAGGCAATAAAGGGTAATTTACTTCCCTCACCAAAGTCTGTTGCCACATGTTGGAGCAAGATGGCTGCTGGTCTCTGTGAGGTTCAGCCTTGCTCTTAATCTTAAGTCTCCATGGTTCCAACCTCTTATGATGTCAGCTGTAGGCTCGCATAAGGCTCATCTCTCTCTTCCTGGGGCTCATATCTTTCTGGGCTCAGCTGCTCCTCTGTCTCCACAAGACCAGCTATAAGCTATCAGATAAACAGCTCCAGCATCCATAACTAAACTCTCTGTGTTCTCCTTCTCTGTGTGTTTACTTCCCTTTCTTTGACTGACCATCTGTTTATGTAGCTTTTGGCTACCTGTAGGTGGGGATTCAAACTGAGTCACCCTAATGATGTGATAAAATAAAAGACCTAATTTGATTTAATAAAGTAACAATGAAACCTCTGAGTCTAATACAATCGAATATGCCCAGAGGAAAAGATGAGTTTACAAACGCAATACAATATCTATTTCTTGATTTCATAAACAATATCAAACAGCCACAATCTTTTACTTTTTTCAGATCCATAATCTCAAACTGTCACAATCTCCTTGAATTGATTAGATTTGTTTGTAAATCTTTGATTAGTTCTTCCAAATTCTGCATCTATGCCAATTTTTTAATTTGTTCCTTTGACTGGGCCACATCTTCCTGTTTCTTAGTATAGCTTCTAATGTTTTACTGATGTCTATACATATAATTATCTTGATGAGTTTTCTCTGATGTCCACTTGTCTCTCTTACCTAGGGTTATTATTATCATTTGATTTTTTGTTAAGGATCTTTTCTGTCTGTTATTTCAGCTTATTCTAAATATTTAGCATTGTTTGTTTTTACCTCAACCAGGGACACCTGAATGGGTTATAGACCAGCTCCAAAGAGCCAATTCCTCTGTGATATCTTCTCTCAGTCTCCCTGTCTTGCTCCTTCCTGGATGAGGTACCATTATTCCCTGGTCTCCTCAGTCCAAGTGCTGCTTTTTTTCATCCATCTGCATTCACCTGTGCCCATGTACGCCTGGCAAGGATTCCCTCAGAAGCCATCACTGCCACTTCCCCTAATGTCTGCCTCGGGAGCCACCTGTACCACTTCCCCTGCACCTGTTAGGGCCTCCCCCATGAGATGCCTGAATGACTTCCCCTGCTGCCTCCCCTGCAGCTGGTATGCCTCCCTGTGAAGCCACCTATGTAGCTTTTCCTGTACTCCTGCTTCCTCCCTGGCAGCCAGGAAGGTCTCTTTCATGGGCCACCTATATTGCTTCTCCTCCCACTTGCCCTGCACCCAGCAAGATCTCTCTCACAGACCACCCATGCTGCTTCCCCTGTCACTTTTCTGGCACCTGGCATGACCTACCTCACTAGCTGTCTGTACCACTTCCCCTGTTCCCCCACCACTTCCCCTGTGTCCAGTTAGCCTACTTGTCTTCTTGCCATTTCTGGAGAATGAGTGTGCCCTGCTGCTTCCTACTCCTTCATCTTGGATCCTCCTCAATGTATTTTGGGGGTAAAAATTTTTAAATCTGTATTGTAATGCATTGAAATTTCTTAATGTGTTAATAAATGCTTTTTATGAATTATGAAATATTCTGAAGAATTATCTCTTCAAATATTGTTTTTGTCACATTTTTTCTTCCCTCTCCTTCTGATACTTCCTAAAAGGAATTCTCAGGTTGCATCTCAGTTCCTTCTTCCTGGTTAGTGACAAGTCATGGCTTATCTTTTTCTATTTCCATCTTCTCCATTACATTGACTCAGTAGTTATATAGGCTAGTTTTCTGTAATACTTTTAAGCAGATTACATTATAAAGTTTTTCTAGATTTTTTATTTGCCTTCAGATGAAAGGTCATTATGAATTAAATAATTTGTAATTAATAGAAATATAATTACCTTGTCTTTCTATTTAAAATTTTATCTTAAAGTTTTCCCTATGAAACATATAAAGCTGATCCCATTTATTTCACTAATATCACTATTCCATTAGAAATATGCATTATGCTTACTTATTAAATTTTCTATTCATATACAGTTTGCTTATTTTTAGATGTTTGCATTGGACAACAATAAAAATTGCAATAAGTATTAGATTATGTACCTTACATCCACATATCTGTAAAAGATATCACCAGAAATTATATTACTAGGTCAAAGAGGATTTTTTAAAATTCCAAATAATAAAATTTTCACCGAATGTGTTATACACATTTGTTTCCCAATAGTGTTTGAGAATGTGTTTTTACGATCCCCTACCCATTTGTAAATACTGATTTCTCAGTGTAGTTTTAATTTGCACATGATATCGAACATTCCATACATCTTAGAGTCATTTATATTTTCTTTTCTAAGAAATGTTACCTAATTTTTTCTATTGAAATGTAGGATTTATTTTTTCCCCTATTGTTGTTTTAGAACCCTTTATATATCAAGTTTCCCTGTGTCTATGTAATATAATTCCCCATTATTATAATTTTTTTACATTTACTTTTCTTTAAAATGATAAAAGCCATATAGAAATCTTTATAAATAGTCCAATTAATCAATATATCTTTTATAAATTATGAATTTTGTGTCATATTGTAATGGAATTTTGTGCTTTAAGATTATATTTTTAATTTTTGTATATATTTAATTCATGAAGAAAAGCAAAATAATCAGATGTATCATAGACTGAGAAAGTTGGCTCTCAGTTCATTTCAAGAGATAAAGGGAGAGTCTAGGCAATGACTCTTTGGCTGTGTGTGCAAAAAATATCTGAAGTGTTTCATTTATAAACTAGAGATCTATTGTAATCACAACACTGGTTATGGGGATTGTGTGGTAGAAACAGTTAAAGTTAGACATAATGTAACTTTTAGAAACATTTGAATATGAATTGAAATTTGGAGAGTTTTGTGAATCCAATAAGGAATCATTGATTGTGAAATGAAAATACCCCATCTGTATTTTAGGAAAATAACTTTGATGGCAATGTGCAGGATATATTTTAAGGTTGAAATGAACTAGTGGCATGTAAAATACTTAGAAAGATATTAAATGAGTCTAGGTAAAAATAATGGGAATGTGAAATTGAGCAATAAATGGGGACTAGGGTGGGCTCTTCTAAGTCCCCATTTTTCCTTACAATCCTTTGAACATTTACATAATTCCCTTCATAGAGTGACTTGAAGTAACATGAGTGTGTCAGTACAGTAGCAATAATTAAACTTTGTATGAATACAACATTATGATTTTAGCATTGATTTTCATCCTGTGTAAGTTCCTACTTAGAGTTTACATATCAGAGCAGAAAAGGTTTTTATTTTGATTTTATATGTGTCATGTGGAGACAGCCAATCATTTGTCTCCTTGGCTCTAAGCTAATAATTTTATCAGATACAAATCACTTCCTCGACATCATTTAAATATATAATTTTGTTAATTTCAAGATGGAATAAATTGCTTATTATTCTCATATCCCAATACATGTCACCTAACCTCAACCTTTTTGTTACAATCAGAAAAATCCTAAATCAAAGAATGGCAGTTCTAAAAGCTATTATAAATGGATATTAGATGGGATGGATTCCTAATATCTATTATAACCAAAATATACATGCTATACAGGAGAAGAACAAGTAAATAAATTCTTGAAAGCATCATATAAGCCTGATTATTTCACTTGGTATTTCAAATTCCACTATCCTTATTTTATATAACCTATTATATTTTATATGCCATGCATACATACTTTTTCCACATTTCAGTGGATGCCCTAAGTCTGTACTGTCTAACATAGAAGAAACTGGTCACATATGACAATTGGGTGCTTGAAATATGCATCATCAATAGTGAAATATATTTTAAGTATAAAATACACAAAAGATTTCGAAAACTCAGTATGAAAAAAGTTAACTAAAATATTAATTTATATCAGTTACATGTGTAAATAATATTTAAATAAAATAATATATATATTATATTAATAGTAAAATATGTACAATCAGAGAAGTGGATTGGCTCAACCAGTTGGGCACCTCCCTATCATATGGGAGGTCCTGGTTTCAAGTCCTGGTTCCTCCTAAAGAATACATGCAGACTCCTGCACTTGCCACAATGAGAGCTTGGCACCACACCCTGTCCAATGAAAGCTAGATGCTGTTCCCTGCAGCAAAGAACAAATGCCCAAAGAAGCAGATGTCAAAACCAGCAAACAATGCAGCCTTTGGGGAGCTGATGGGCATTTGCCTCCCATGTGGGAGGTCCATACAGGTAGTATATTTTACACAAAATATTTCAATAATTAATATGTAATTAATAGCAATGTTGATGATATTGATGACTATAATAATATTTGGGATAAAATAAATATATTCTTAAATATCACTTTTCATTGTACTTTTTTAATGTGAGTACTCAAATATTTAAAATTAAATATAGAGCCTAATTTATATAATACATTTTGGACAACACAGCTTTAGGATGTTCTAATTAACATGAAAAGGGGAATAAAGTAAAGATAATAACGATGACAATGACAATTCTTTCATTGAAGAGAATACCCCAAATACTCTTTTAATGGCATCCAACATTTCCTTATTCCTCAGGCTGTAGATAATGGGATTGAGAATGGAGGTGAGGATGGTGTAGAAGATTGCCAAAATCTTATCTTCCGAAGGTGAGCGAAGCTTCCTAAGCTAAAGATAGGTGTAGACAAAGGAAGCTTAGTAAAAGGTCACTATAGTTAAATGTGTTGAACAGGCGGTGAAAACCTTTATTCTTCCCTCTTTTGAGATCATGTGGTAGACAGGAAAAAGGACCTGGCTATAGGAAGCAGTGATGCCAAGGAAAGGAAGGAGGAGAAAGGGGCTTGTGCTCACAAAAACCATGTACTCATAGACCCAAGTGTCCATACATGTAAGAGACAACATGGTTGGAACATCACAAAAGTGATTAATGGCCCTGGATTGGCAGTAAGAGATGTGGAGGTCATAGACTGTGTGTACCAAGGAGTTGATGGACCCTAATATCCAAGATCCTATGATTATCTGGACACACATCCTTTTACTCATACCGATGGGATAATGAAGGGGGTGACAAATGGCTACATAACGGTTGTAGGCCATGGAGGCCAGCAGTAAACCTTCAGAACTCGCCATTGTGAAGAAAAAGAAGCTTTGCCTGCCATATCCCAGGAAGGAGATGCTTTTCTGACCAGCAAGAAGTTTGAACGCCATCTTGGGGATGGTACTGGAGATGTACATCAGGTCCATGAGAGAGAGCTGGCTCAGTAGAAAGTACATAGGTGTGTGGAGACGAGGATCCAAACGTATGAGGTGACTCATGGTTGAGTTGCCCACGGAGGCAAGAAAGAATATGAGAATGACCAGGGTCAAAAGAAGTAGGCCAGTTTTATTTTGGAGAAACAAACCCAACAAAATGAAGTCATTTGAAATTTGATTCCATTTCTCCATGAAAACTTACTGCTTTAACTTTCCTCAAAATGAAAACAAACAAAATAAAGTAAAAACATGAAGCAAGAGTATTACAAAACCACTGAATTACTTAAAGCTTTTTTGCAACCAAGTGTGCTTCCTGCAACCCTTCAGCTTCTGTTGAATCAATTGAAATATCTGAATGGAATGTCTCCCTTCCCATTTTTCTCTGGTAAACTTACATGTCATTTTTTAAGTATAAGATTCAGCATTATAGGTTACAAAGATAAATAAAATGACTATAACATTCTACTCCCTAGAACATTGCCTGGTCAGATTTATCACTCAAAATTTATCAACAAGTCATAAGAACTGGAAAATGCAGTAGTTACCTGTATTCCCCCACTGTCTATAATTTAACACCAATGATAACTGATATAAGTCACTTAGAAATTTTCTGTATGCAATTCTAAGTCCTCTATCATTTAACCCACTTCTAAAACTTAAATTTCTGATCTTCTATCTCCAAATGCCTCTACCTTACCTCTCATGTTCTTTATCATTTACTTTTCCTAAAAATGCATCCATCATTCAAAATTGCCGTCCTTGAATTTGCCCTTAGAGATCCATTCTTTTTACAAAATAGCATTTGAATATTCTCTCTTCCATGAGGTTTCTTTTTCTGAAACAAATAAAAGGCTAAAGATGTACTGTGGTAATAATGGGAGGGGGGTATTGAGAAAATATACAAAATGTATGCTATGGACTATAGGTAGTGGCAATATTCTGATAATATTATCTTGCACTCTGTAATAAATATTTCACAATGGTATGGTGTGTTTGTTAAGTGTTACTGTATGGGAAATCTACACATGTGCATGATTGTTTTGTAAGTTTACAACTCCCATTATAAAAATACTTTTAAAAATATAAAAAATCAATGTACAGATTTTCCCTATTAATTATCTGATAATGGATATATAGCAGGAATAGAGACACAGTAACTAATATACTGCATCTTTGAGATAACAAATTATGTGAAGTGTACTTCACATTATCTCATTTATTAAAATATCCCCCCTTAATGTATATTTATGCATTCATATTTTAATTTATCAAATATTAAATGCAGTACCCAGAGTTAGGAAGAATAACTTCCTCAAATACAGATAGTAATAAAATCAAACTTTGAAACTTTGTGGCTTTTTCAAATTTCTAGTTCTTCCAATACTCTGAGTTTCTTAGTTGTTTAATAAATGACATATTTTGTGAAAAATACATAATTCATATCATATCAAATTGTGCATGCATTACTTTTTTGTAATTTATCAAGGTTTAGTCCCTATTTCAGTCTAGGTAAAAGTATGTTGAGATTAAAGGATATTTATTTTCTCCTCCTATAGTTTAGTATGAAAACAATAGATGTCAACAGTGTCAAGCAATTGCAGTGCTGTTCCAGTAGAAAGGCAAGTATATGGCAGGATCTTGTGTATTTCCTTTGTGAATTACATTTGATTAACTGATAATGGGGCTCAAGCCCAGAGAAATTAAGTATTTTATTCACTCTAAATTAGCACATTGGAATTCTCATAAGTTCACAATATCTGTTTTATATTTTAAGGTTACTCTTGGCTTTTCAGATTTGATATGGAGTTGCCTGTTGCGATACAGTTACACAAGTTTTCACACGAGAGAAACACTCCATCTCCAAATTAGCCATCTGAGATTAAAGCTAACCCAAATTAACTCAATTCAATAACATTACTATGACTCACCTTGTCCAAAGTGCTTGAGCTTATCTTTGGATGAAAAAGTAGATAAATGACACTATATCTACAATATCTATTTTCTACTAATTGTCCATTGAATTATTTTAAATTTAGGCACCAAAGGGTCCTCATATAGCCACACAACTATACTATGAGATCATTTCATTAATCAACATTCCCTGCATCAAACTAAAACCTTCTGTCTGAAATGAGAACCTCTTCTATAAACTAAAATTTAGCAGAAGGAAATTCCCAGAGACCACTTTAGAGCATGCAGTCCTCAGTGTTCCTGTTGCTAATCAGTCTCTTTAACATGAAACTTATGAACACAACTAGGGACCTGTTGTTTATAATGTGTTGGAAACTGAAAACATCTTCACCTTTCTCATGAAGTATTTTCCATGTATATGTGTCTTGATTAATCCCAAACTCATCTCCTATTAATTTGTTCCAATGAAAGCAGAATAAGCCATCTCATGCCTCATCTATCAAAACTGCCTCAGCTTCTACTGTTAGAAAAGAGAAGGATTAGTCACTATCTTTTATATGTAGAACCTTGCATTGTCAAGCTTGAGATATTCCTTTTTCATCTATAATTGCTCCGCATTGTCCAAGTCCATTATAGCCAGAACACTGAACACTGGTCATTTCACTTGCTTTTCCTTATTTGTAGATTAACTCAGTTCTGTATTTAAATACAGCAAATCAATTAACCTGGGAATTCTGGCGCATTTGTCTGTTTCTCAGAATTAGGCCAAAGAGGATGCAACTGATTATTCCAAAATATATTTTTAAAGATATAAAAGGTGTTAGATAATATTTATTAAAATCTTCTCATTTTGTAATTGAGAGAATTGAGGAAAATAGCTGATGGAACCACTCACAAGTAGACAGCTAAATAATAGCAGGATTCATATCAGGGACAGGTTCCTGTTTACAGTCTAGTGAGTTTCTATAGGGAATTATTAGTGAGTGTGACCAAATGATGCTATGAAAAAGGTATTTTATTCTTCTGTTTGTGGAGAAAGAAACAAATTGATTTATGAACATATTAATTCAGCCAATGGCTGTGCTGAAGCAGCAAGTTTAATTTTATAGACAGGAAAATAAATTGAACATGATACTCAGGAGAGTATAGGTACCAGATCTGATTAAGAGGTTGACATGGGCAAATCACTTAAGATTGTAGCTTGTTTCTAAATCTATAAAGCTGGGCTTTTGTAAGAGACTCTCTAAGAATTAAATAAAATGGTATGTGTCAAGTATTCACATAGTACATGCTGCAGGGAAGGGGCTCACTAAATCTTAGTATCTCTTATTATTCCATTCAAAACAAGAGATATGCAAGCCCAAGGAAGTGTACTGTGGTAGATTGAATTGTGTACCTAGTTTGGACCTGTTTGTGGTCTTGGCCCGCATTCTAGTGGTTGTAGACCCATTGTAAACAAGTTCTCTTTTTTTTTTAAAGACAGAAGGGTACCATTTATTCAGGACCTCTCAAAATTTTATAAACAATTATAATCCATTCATTGGCAAACAGTTTTTTTTTTTAATTGGTTGCTAATTGTAATTTTTTTTTCATTTTTTTTTAATTGTGGGTAAAAGTCAAAATTTTCACAATACAAGTTCTCTTTAATATGTTGTTTCAATTGACATGTGGCCTAACTAAATCAGGTTGGGTTTTACTTTGGATTAGTGGAGTCCTTTATAAACAGAAAGAAAGTCTGACAGATAATCCACAGGAAATAGCCAGAGTCTGGAAGTCAACAGAATGTGGAAAGGAATAAAGATGTTGCCATGTGCATTGCCATGTGACACAAAAGCCAAGGAACCCCAGAAATTGCCAGCAAGAGTGGAGATACAAATCCCAGGAGGAAGCACACCTTTTAGCTTCTAGTCTCTGAAAAATTCCTGCTGCTAAGCCAATTCATTTTACTGTAGTTGTTTTAGCAGCCAGGAAAATAAAACAGGAACATTTAAACTAATTTAGACTTTTAATTTTGAAGTTTTGTTTTTATTTAAAATGAGATCACATATACTAGGAAAAGATGATTGAATATCATTTAACAATATTTTATTGAATAAATATTTTTGCCTTCTCTCTTTGTATATAAATATTTAAATAAAAACACCTATATATGTATGCACATATATATGTATATATAATGCAAATATTATGAAATAAAAAATGAACATATAAGATCCATTGCCTTTAATTTTGAGGAGTATGTTATGAGTAGATACAGACACAGAGGTGTTGTTTTTTTTTTTGTTTGTTTGTTTTTTGCTGTTGTTGCTCCTTTTTAAAATATCTTCCAGGAAGTCCCCCCGTACAATGTGGTGTTTATTGCCTGGCAGAAATTCAACACAGTTAAACAGCATACTCAGCCTGTTAACTTGCCCAAAAACCCTATAAGAAACAAAAAATACTTTGCTGGGAAAAGTCCAAGCCTTGCTGAATGATCTCACTTTAAACATGTGAACATATTATAAATAAACAGCAAGTTGTACTCTCATAAATATCATTCTATATCCCTAGACTCTGTAGTTTCTCTCTCTACAAATTAGTAATCCATGCCTCCTCTTCTTTCCCCAAAACTCCAACACATTTCTACTCTTCTTCCTCTTAGCAGGAAAAACATTATCAATTGATTGACAAAATGCAATCAATCAGAACTCTAATTCTCTTGGCACCAAATAGGTCAGCCCACATCCACAGCCTTGCTTACTGTGACAGCACATGACATGACCCTGCTCATGCCTAAACCTACCCCTCAACATATGTATGGGGCTCAATGCTTCTCACCACCTCCCTTTCTGCTGGATCATCTTCACCAGCACAAAACATATATTCTTTAGAAGAATAAATATAGTTAATCATACTCAGGATCATGCTCTTCAAACTGATATACAAACTGGAGGATCTGACCAGAGATTGAGTATGTCTTTGAAACCATACACATGGAAGGTTCTCATTATTAAGGAGGAAGTGTTGGTGGATAATATAGATAAGGGATTTTCTGTGCTGCTAGCACTGAGAGAAGCCAGGCTTTACTCATGGTGGCTCTAAAAGACAGTGGTGAAGGGAAATACTCCAGTGAAAGGAAATTTTGTCCACTGAAAGAAGGGAAATGCTGATTTATGACTCTATACCATTCAAAGAAGGAAGAATGGATAAACTGCTGATCGGGGATTTGGGAAGAATGAGATAAGAATGGCCAATTTTGGAATGGTCAACAGATTGTAAATTGCTCTAATGGCTTGCTTCAGAGTAGCATTACTTCAGAGAAAGACTCCAATAATCTGGTGGATGATGGAGTTTCAATTAAAGGCCATGGCAACTGAAAGAATAGAAGGTCACCCTGGAATGTAGGAAACAAGCCCTCCGGTCTCATGCTAATAGGAGCTGGGTGGGGAAACATCCTGAGCTTGTAAGATTTACAATGTCTGTGAATTTCAGGAAGAAAAAGAGGAACTGAGCCATCAACTTTTAAGACTTGCTCATTTTAGTAAAATGTAAACTGTCAAGTATCTATTGACTTTGTATATGTACATACATATTTTCTTTGTTCTAAAGCCAAAATAAAAGCCACACCTTATGAGGTGGCAGGGCTCTTCTCTCCAGTTCGGACGGAGAGTCCCCTGATCCCAGTTTTTCTTCTCTTTGTCTTATTCTTTCTTTCTCATCTGCGGCACCGTTTTCTCGGACCCAGAGCCTGACCGGCAACATATGGCGCCCAACGTGGGGCACTGAAAACGAAACTTTTCTTTCAGTCAGTGCGCGGACCAAGGAGCTCCTGAGAGCGGTTTTAAAAGCAACAGAAAAGGTAAGCTTCATCCTTGGAATCATCAGGGTAATGGGTAATCAGCAGTCGAACTTTGAAGAGTTCTCTAGAGTGTTAAAAAGTTTATTAAAATGCACCGGTGTAACTATTAAATCCTCGGCTTTTGAGGAACTTTTTTCTCTTGTACAGAAATGTTGTTATTGGTTTCAGCTGCAAGGGTGGGATATTTTAAACCTGAAACATTGGAAGTTAGTGATGAAAGCTTTAAAAAGAGCTCATCAAAAGGGAGAGATAATTCCC
>JAKSZT010004335.1:90930-205993 GCA_026826555.1 Tolypeutes matacus
ACATACATATTTTCTTTGTTCTAAAGCCAAAATAAAAGCCACACCTTGTGAGGTGGCAGGGCTCTTCTCTCCAGTTCGGACGGAGAGTCCCCTGATCCCAGTTTTTCTTCTCTTTGTCTTATTCTTTCTTTCTCATCTGCGGCACCGTTTTCTCGGACCCAGAGCCTGACCGGCAACAAGTGGAGACATTGACTCTTCCTTAGTTATATAAGTATCACTCACTCTGGTGCTTACTTCATAGACTCTTTTGTAAAGTATCTGTGGTAGCTTGGATAGAGACATGCACAGAATCAGTAACAGGAACTGGGCCTTAATTTCTACTTGTTAAAGCCTAACTGGCCAGCAGGATAAGCAGAAGGTAACCCTTCTGCTTAAGACATGGATAGCTCACTGAGGGAATGAACCAGGGAACTGGAGACAAGCTGATTATATTGGGCTTTTCTATCCTACAAGGGGAACCAATTTAATCTCCAACAGATGGACATATGATTTAGGTATGAACATCCAATCCCTATTACTGAGAGATTCCATATATTTTTAATTCCTTCACTCATTAAAATTTACTTATAACCCCCAAATCATGATTTCAGTGATTTCATAATCAATTGCACAAATGTTTATATTGGCAAAAAATTTTCCTTTCTCAATGAGCTATTTCCAGCTGAGGAAAAAGAAGCTACATTCCACTTTCTTGGATCAGCTTTTATACAGTACAGAAACTTCCTTTTTGCAGTTTATTTTGTGATATGTTTTCACATTTTTGTGCTTTGTGTTGGTGATTTCTCTGTTTAAAATTATCTCCAAACACAGTGATGAAGTTATGTTTAGTGTAGTTAAATACAAGAAGGCTGTATTGTGCCTTATGGAGAAAATGCATGTATTCATTCAGGCATGATTTATAGTGTTATTGACTGTTAGTTCAATGTTAATGAACCAATAATATATATTTCAGAAGATTTTTTAAAACAGGAACACATGGTAAAAACGGTTATGTATTGATTGATAATAATGTGGCCAGAGGCTTGCAAGCAACTAAGCCTGTATTTCTCCTAGGAGGGAATTAACAAGTACTGTACTTGTTAATTCAGTGTTTTCTAGTTCTAAAGAATATAAGTATCATGAATAACTGAATATGTCTGTTTTTGCCTTTCCAGGTAATATCACATTCCACTATTCTACCATTCATGGATTTACATAATACCTTACACATGGGATCTTATACTGTATAACCTGTGGCCAGCAGACAGATTTTTATCAAAAAGAAAATAAGAAAAGGACTCATTCAAATGGAATCCACCAGTCTTATAACATGCACTAGTACCCAGAAATTTCTGTCTTGACACCATTGAAGAAATGAATGCTGAAGGCTGTTAAGGTGACAGCTGGGAAAATCACCCTGCAAGATATTTTTTGTATTTGCATTTTATGAATTAAACCAGCGGCCACTATGTCTCCTTCAGGCTCAAGTACATTACCAAAGAGTGGATATGAAAGTGTCCATTTTCATTACCAAGCATGATAGCTCACTTAAATATATTTTGTTTTCTGTCCATGTAACCCTGATTTGGTGAACCTATCAATTCTAATACTCAAGGGAGAAATACATATGCCAAGTTATACAGTAACAGTTGCAATCAACTTGAATCTGAAACTGTACCTAGTCGACCTTCTTGAACTCCTCCTAAGCCAACAGGTTTAAAATGTTAGTCAGGAAAATTAATTTAAATTGTTATAGGAAAATTGGCTTGCTGTCAGCCCAGGGGCAAGGAGTACTATGTTTGTAACCTAGGTAATTCACTGGACAGTCACTGGTCCTGGAAAATGAAAATCACCTTCTTTCAATACAGATTGCACAAATATGAAATTTTGGGCTACCCTATCAAATAACGAACCTTATCCAGCCAAAATGCCTGTTTGAGGATGGTGAAGGGAACTTAGAATATGCTGATAGAAGGCTGTCTTAATGATCCTTTCTGAATTTAATTGCAGTACTGTTGGTAACATCTATATAATACACTGTTTTTCTCTTCTCCCCTCAGCAGGAAGAACAGTGATGGTGGGTATTGGTTTTATGTTTTATTTGGCAATATTGCCAAACTGATATCAATCTGTGTTACCAAATTCACCCCTTCAAATGTCTGGGTGGACTATACAAATACATGTTCTGTTTATCTTTCCAGATCCTCCTTCCACCATCACCCACACTGCTCTGTGTCCCAGAATGGACAGCACAATGATTATCCCATTTGTCTCATTTACAGGTAGGGTTAGCCCTTTGGGAGCCCTGCAGACGTTGAGAAAGGGAGACAGCTGAAGAGTGAGAATTAATTTCCACACCTTTCTCCCATCACGTAGTCCCAGGCTTGCTGCACTCTTAATGAAAGGTCACACCTCATGTGTCCGTAGGTCCCCTCTATTTTATACTCACCTTTAGTGTTCCAAAAGCTACTATGTCCTAACATTTTAAAGTCATAGAGTAATAAATGTGCTCAGAATCTGCAAAATACCTTATGATCTTGCTCTCACAACATTGTTATAATTCCTTATTATTTTCCCAATTTATTATGTGCCCTCAAATTTACCCAATTTGTATGAGACATTGTCTCATAAATGAACTGAGGAAAAGAGACCTTTACCAATTTTTCAGGGGCCCCAGCTAGAAATGGTAGAGTCAGGATTTGAATCAGTCCATTCTAAATAATTACACTACAGCTGCCTCTCCATGAGATGTCAATAAGATGCAACAGAAATTCTTTTTTGAATGGCTTTAAATAAAATAAAGTCATCGATTGAAACTGAAGCCCTTCCCTTAATATTCTGCACCTCTTCCACACAACGTCTTTGTGTGGAATATGGTCATTATATATGGAAATATAGCTGATATATAGATATAATAAGGGAAAGCCAAGAGTATCACTGAGAATTTAATATTTACATCTGTGAGGTTATCAAACCCATGGGAATATATTAGGTGATAAAACAAATCCTTTTCAAATAACATCAGTTACCATTTTGCTGTGGGAACTAGGAGTAAGGCTAATAGAAAATAATGAAATTACATATATTGCCTCTCCAACTGGGCCTACTATTTCAAATTATCCTAACATCAGTATAATTCATTTGAAGTGGATGCACAGAACAGAAGTGGGGAGTAAAGATGTGAGGATTTATGCACAAAAATATCCTCTAGGCCAAAACTTTTGAGCTGTAATTATTTTGATAAAGAATTGACCAGAATTTTTTTTTTGACCAGAAAATGGATGGTTTCATTAAAGAACCTCAAGCTTTGGTGTCAACAGCCTGTAAAAATTCCACCTGAAGGCAATTGTTGGACTCCTGAACTTGAATCTGTGTGACTTGTGTTGAAAACTACTGAAGCTTCCCAGTCTTCTCTGAATGGTATATTGGAGAAAAATGAAGAAGAAAGAAATTCACAGAAGATGGACAATGGAAAAGAAGACTCAAAAACAACAACAACAAAAAAGAATTATACCTATTTCATGGGCTAAACAAAAAAGTGAACATACCACCAAGGTGAAGAATCAAGGTTCTTACTTCTCTTCCACTATGATATATTTACAGTGAAAAAGTGGCTGCTCCACAATTCCTATTGTACCCATTTCTAAATGTGAATTTATCAAAAATTTTTGTGTTTTGTCCTCATCATTTTACATTTCGATGTTAGAGTATACAACACTTCTTTTTGTTTAAAAGTTTTCAGAATCTGAGGAACTAAAAGAAGATGTCTTGGAAAGGACTGTGCATCATCAAGATACTTGTATTTTGAGCTTGATAGAGGAACTGATTGAACTTTAGTTTTTATTTATCTGATGAGAGGAAATAAGTGTGTTCTGTGAAAAGGAAGAAGGACAGATGAGGATATTGAATAGGCAAAAAGTTATGCTTCATCCTTAGAGAATGAGAGCTCATTTTTCCTTTCAAGGACTCCCTTCAATTGCTCACTTCCTAATAAAACAGTCGTGTCTCAATGTGTGTTGGCAAAATAAAGTGTGACATAGGTTCTTAGTTTCCTATCCAATGTATGTGCTCCACTTTTGGGACTAACAGCACCCGTGAATTTTGTAGGTTGGAATGTAACCAATAAACAACATTTCCTTCCCAGCTGTTTCTGAAATTTGAAAGTTCTCATTGATATGGACCTTCCTTCAAGGAGCATGATTATCCTGTACTTACCCTGGGAAAATGAAAATCTGACATTTGAAGAAGCACATTCATTATCAGGGCCATAAAACAAAGTCCATCAGAATTATAATGATCTGCTGCTACAAATCCCTGAGCTGTGGGATCAAAGAAGAAACTGCCAACTTCAAAACAAAAAAGTTACTAGAGAATATAAATTCTTTAAATGTTTGTATCACTGCATCGATTTCAGTTACATGTGGCCAAATGATATATCTGACAAAAAAAAAATTCTGTTGATTTGTTTTTTTTGAAATAAATAAAATATAATAGGTCGAACTGGAGACGGCCTATGCTAAGCCCCATTCTAGCAAAGCCAAAATTCTAAGTTTTCTATTCCCTGTACATGCATTGCATGCCTAGGAAATAAAATTTAAATGAGCCAGTCAAGCTATCACCAACTCCCAATTCTGACACAAGCTTACATCATCATTTCTAAGCAACCATTTGCATTAACCAAATTAGGAAATGTAGTCTGCATTAATCAGTAAAGATGCCCTCTCAAAGTACTCCCTTGTTCTGTCTACAGAAGCTCACTGCTCTCTTTGTTCATGGGAATTCCTCTCTACCTTATGATGATTGGAACTATCTAATTCATTAGCTGAATTCTGATTTAATAAAACTCTAAGAGATCTAACCAAATTTTGATCAAGGCTTTGTTTAACAGAAACCATTTAACAAATTCTGATTGAACTGATATAAATCCCTTTAGTTATTTCACATAACCTATTGCATAGTAGCTCTAGATACTCAATTAATAAACAACAAATGAAATAGGCAGTGGAACAGATGCTGAATATAATAAAGGAATCCTACAAACTTTTTTTGTTATTACAGAATTTGTAGGTTTACATAACAATCATTCATAAAATACAGGATTCCATATATTAACCAAACATCAATATTTTGTTTTGGAATATTTGTTACAATTTATAATAGTATATTATTATAATAAAACTATTATTTAAGTTCATGTTTTAACTTAGGGTTCACTGTATAATGATGTTCCATGGATTTTTTTAAAATATGGTGTTCTCTTTCCATATATACAATCTAACATTTCCCCTCTTAATCATATTCAGATATATTTTTTAGTGCTGTTAATTGTGTTCACAATATTATGCTACCAACACACTGTCAATTACCACAATATTTCCATCATTCCAAATAATAACCATGTACATTTTAAGGCTTCATTTCCTATTCCTTAGCCTCTGGTAACCTATATTTTAGATACTGACTCCCTAAGTTTGTTTATTCTAATTGTTTCAAACCAGTGAAGTGATACTATATTTGTCCTTTAATGTCTGATTTATTTCACCCACAATGACATCTTCAAAGTTCATCCATGTTGTCACATTTATCAGGACTTCATTTTACTTTACTGCTGACTGTATGTATATAATACATTTTGTTAATCTATTCATTGGTTGATGAATATTTGAGTTGTTTTCATCTTTTGATAATTGTGAATAATGTACATCAGTGTACAAATATGTTTGAGTTCCTGCTTTCAGTTCCTTAGGGTTTATACATAGTAGTGAGAGTGTCTAGTCAAATGGTATTTCTCTATGTAGTTTTCTTAAGAACTGCCAAACTGTCTTCCACAGTGGCTGCACCATTTTACATTGTCCCCAGCAACGAATGGGTCTTCCTATTTCTCGAATAATCTTCGCCAATACTTATTTTCCAGTTTAATAGCAGTCATTCTAATGAGTGTGAAATGGTATCTTATTGTGATTTTGATTTACATTACCATGATGGCTAATATTGTTAACCTCTCTTCATGTGCATTCTGGCTATTTGTATATATTTCTTCTATAGATGTCTTCTCAAATCTTTTGACTATATTTAACTGGGTTGTTCGTCTTTCTGTTAAGTTGAATATTTTCTTGATATATTCTGGATATTAAATCTTTATTGGATATGTCGTTTCCAAATATTTTCTCCAATTGTTTAGATGTTAGATTGTCATTTTAATTTCATAGTAAATGCACAAAACTTTATACTTTTGATAAGGTCCCATTCATCTATTCTTTTTTTCTTTTGTTGCTCATTCTTTGGGCATAAACAAAAAGAAATCATTGCCATCACAAGGTCTTGAAGATGCTTCCTTATATTTTATCTAGGAGTCTGTTGGTTCTAGCTCTTATATTTAGGTTTTTATCTATTCTTTTTTCTTTTTTTTAAAGAAGTTTTAGAACACAGAACAAATATAATGGATTCCCATGTACCCATACCTTCCCCCTCCCACATTTTTCCCTATGAATAACATCTTCCATTACTGTGGTACATTTGTTACAGTTGATGAACACATATTGAAGCATTGTTACTAACCACAGTCTGTAGTTTACATTATGGTTTCCACTTTGCATGGCACAATTTTATAAGGTTTGACAAAATGAATAATGGCCTGTATCCATCATTGTAATATGATGCAGACCAATCCCAATGTCTGAAAAATGCTGAATGTTACACTTATTCTTCCCTCTGCCTCCTCAGAACCTCTGGTGACCACTGTCTTTGTATCAGTGTTACAAGTTCTTCCATTACCATAATAATAATATGTGTACTTTGGTCCCTCCTTCTGTTTATTCATTCTTCAATCATGAGAATTTGGGGATGATGATATCCACTCTGCTCCTGATTGAGAGAGGGCTTAGATCCCATGGAGCAGATGAAAGGAACTGTTTTGCCTACAGTTAGAGATACAATTTGTTTTTTGGGATGGACTTTGTCTATCATCATCCTTTGTTAGTTGTCTTGGGCAAGTCTGATGAATTGGAGAATAGTTGTAGGATGCAACTCTGCTGAGATTGAGGGCTAACCCACCATATAAACAAACTGAATATTTAAGTCTCTTGGACATATATTTATTGGTTATAGTGTCAATTTTAGATTCAAATACAAGCAGTACAAGAACTATATGTAAGAAAATTATAAATGTGCATTGCTCTCTTACATTGGGAAGATAGGTTAACATATATTCCAAGGTAAGGCCCACTGACAAGGTGCCAAATTCCTGAGCTTGTCTGCCATGCTTATAGTGTACAAATATCTCTACAGTCCTCAGGAATACCCCTACTTGAGGCATTGTTTACTATGTTAGTCAGTGAGATTCTTCTGAGATGAGCATAAATGTAACCTCTGGAATGACCTCCCAACTCACTTTGAAATCTCTTAGCTATAAAAACTCATTAGTATTTAATATTTCCTCCTTTTGGTCAAGGTTCTTTTCCAAATACTTCATTAGTTGGAACTCTCCTCTGTTCCAGAGAAGCCCATCCCTTGGAGTCATGTCCCATGCAGGTAGAAGACAGTGAGCTTGTATGCTGAGTTTGGATTAGAAAGCGGCAACATTTGGAATAAGGAGATTTTCAAGAGGTAAATCTTAGGCCATTATATAATACTAGGCTAAGTTTCAATTTTACAAGAATAAATTTCATAAGTACAAGCATTAATATCAAGGGTTTGACATATTGGTCTGTCTTCTTTTATTAGGCACTGCTTATGTACACAAGAGATTCTTGCCTCTCTATTTGAGAACACAGCTGTACTCCCCTGGATATCATTTTAATATTTTCTTCTTTAATGTGTGTGTGTGTCTCCACTTGATGAGATAACACCCTAGGACAAGATGAACACATTCATATTCCATAGAAGCATGACTCAGGTGCACCCTACATATCGCCCCATTTTTGTAAATGGTCTGTGTTACAGTACCTCCTTCTTGTTTTGGCTAATGAATTTCCAGTTTTCTCAGTACCCTTTGTTGAAGATAATTTTTCTCAGTAGCATGGTTTTTTTCACCTTGTCAAAAATCAGATGGCAATAAAAGTGAAGATTCATTTCTATGCTCTTAATTAAATTCCATTGATCTATCTGTCTGTCCTTGTGCCAGGATTATGCTATTTCAATACTGTAACTTGGTGTGAGTCTTTCATTCTTCTTTTTCAAGATTGCTTTAGCTATTTGGAGTCTCTTACCTTTCCGTATAAAATTGATGATTGGCTTTTCCATTTCTGCAAAGAAGGATTTGGAGTTTTGTTTGAGATTACATTGAATCTATAAATTGTTTCAGGCAGTATTGCCTTCTTAACAATATTTATTCTTCCAATGAACATGGAATGTCCTTCCATTTATTTAGGTTTTCTTTGATTTCTTTTAGAAATGTAATGTGGTTTTCTGTGTACAATTCCTTTATATCCTTGGATATATTTTTGCATATATATTTGTTTCTTTTGATTGTTATTGTAAATGGAATTCTTTTTTTTTTCCATTTGTTCTTCATATTGTTCGTTACTTATGTATTTATGTGGAATTCTTTCTTTCATTTCTTCTTCATATTTTTCATTGATTGAGTATAGAAACACTACTGATTTTGGATGTTGTCTTGAACCTGATTTGGTAGCTTGAGAATTTTGTGGGCCCCAGGAAAGATCATGTCTTTAGAGAAAATACATTCATCTGGGTGTGAACCTATCCTGGTGGAAAGTTTGATCAGATTATTTCTAAGTGCCTTTTATTAGATTACTCCAGTAGGGTGTGATCCAGGTTGGGTCTTAATGTTCTTACAGGAGTACTTTAAAAACAGGATGAATATGAAGAGATGCAGCCACAGAGACAGAAAGAAACCCCTAGAAGCTGAAAGAGAAAGTCCAGGAAGCCAGATGCTGAAATCAATGGAAGCCAGGAGAGAAAAAAACCACAGGAGAAGATAAAAAGTTGGAGGGAACCAGAAACTAAAAGCAATGAGCAGAGGAGGAGAATGGAGAGACAGCAGACACCACCATTATATCCTGTCTGTGCCAGGAATACAGAATCACTGGAAGCCATGTCTTTAGGGAGAAATCTTAGCCTGACACCTTGATTTGAACATCTGTCAGCCTCAGAAGTGTAAGCTTATAAATTAGTAAATTTCCATTGTAAAAGCCAACCCAGTTTTTGTATATTGCCTTGGCAGCTTTGTACAACCTAAAATACTTGACTACTCTGTTTATTTCACTTAGTTCTAGGAACTTGGCTGTGGATTTTCTGTATATGGGATCATATCATCTGCAAATAGGTAAAGTTTTACTTCTTCCTTACCAAATTCAACATCTTTCATTTCTTTTTCTTATCTAATTGCACTGGCAAAAACTTCCAGTACAATGCTGAATAACAGTGGTGAAAGGGAGCAACATTGTCTTGCTCCTGATATGTCCTTTATCATATTGAGATAGTTTCCTTCTACTCCTAGTGTTCTAAATGTTTTTATCATGATGGGGTGCTGTATTTTGTCAAATGCATTTTCTGCATCTATTGAGGTGACCTGTATTTTTTACTTTATTCTCCTAATGTGGTGTATTGCATTAAAGAATTCCTTATGTTGAACCAACCTGGTATATCATAGGTAAATCATAATTTATCATGGTGTATCATTGTTTTAAAATGCTCATTTCAGTTTGATAGTCGTTTTGAGGAATTTTGCATCTATATTCATAAGAGATATTGGTGTAGTTTTCTTTTCTTGTGGTTTCTTTATCTGGTTTTGAAATGACAGTGAACTTGCCCTCATAGAATGAAATAGGTAGTGTTACCTCCTTGTTTTACTTTGCTAAAAGCTGCTAGGAACAATATATCAGAAGTGGTTTGGCTTTTATAATGTGAAGTAATTTGTTTAAAAGCTTATGGTTCTGAGGCTTGAAAGTGTACGAATCAGGGTATTGTCAAAGATGCTGTCTCACCAAAGGTTCGCTGGTGGTGATGCTTGACTCCTGCCATGTAGCAAGACACATGGTAACTCTGCTAGTCTGGTCCTCCACCTTCTTCCCTGACCTCAGCTGTGAGCAACTAGGCATATAGCTCATCTTTCCCCTCACCTCCAGGTCTCCTCTCTTTGAGATGCTTGAGGGCATCTTTCTCAGCTTCCATCCTCTAGATTCTCTCTTTTAGCCGCTCAGGTTTTCTCTGTCTCTGTCATTTTCTTCCTGTGTATCTGTGGCTTTTAGGCCTTATGTTTATAAAGGACTCCAGTAAAAGGACAAAGACCCGACCCTTGCATGTCTCACTGAAGTAATCCAATCAAAGACCCTCAAATAAATCTAATTCAATCAAAGTGTCTCACCCCCATACAAATGGATTAGCTTTAAGAACCTGATCTTTTCTGGGGTTCCTAAAAATCCTTCAAACTGTCTCGCCCTTATTCAAATTTTTGGAAGTGTTTTGGCAAAGTTGGATTTAAGTTTTCTTGGAATGCCTGGTAGAATTTTATTGTGAAGCTCTCTGGTCCTAGGCTTTCCTTCATTGGAAGATTTAAAAAAAAATTTATTCCTGATTCCATGTCTCTACTAGTGTTTTGGTCTGCTAGACTGTGAAATGCAATACACCATAAAGGGTTTTACTATTACAATGGAGATTATTACCCTACAAGCTTAGAGTACTGAGGCCACTAAAATGTGCAAATTAAGGCATTATCAGGTGGTGCTTTTGCTTTGAAGACTAGCTGCCAGAAATCTTGGACTCCTCTGTTACGTGATAATTCACATGGCAGCATCTGCTGGTCTCTTCCTTACCTTCAGGGTTTCATTGCTTGTAGCTTCTGGTTTCAGTGGCTTTCTCTCAGCTACTTTGGCTTGCTCCTGTCTTTCTCTTCATATTCAACCTGTTTATAAAGGTATCCAATAAGAGGACAAAGACCCAGATAATACAGGTGCTTTTTCAGGACTTGGGAATTATCCTGAGTGACATTACAATGACAGATATAGGCCATTTTACATTAGCATATAACATGCAGAACTGTGTGGGAGAGAGGGTGGTCTATAATGTGAACTATTGTCCATGCTTAATGGCAAAGCCCCAGGATGTGTATATCCATTGCAGGTGATGTGCCACACTAATGAAAGATGTTTATGTTGGATGTTATGGGAGGCTTGGGAGGTGGTGAACATGGAAATCCCTGTAATTTTTGTGTAACATTTATGTAATCTAAGCATCTTTAAAAAAAGAAAAATCATTGATTATACATGTTGGACAGAATAGTCAGAAACAGCAGCTATGTACAGTGGGGGAAGCATAGAGAGATTGAGAAGTGAGGAATTTTCTTGTTTGTCTGGTTTTTGTTTATTATTACTGAAATAATGAAAATGCACTAATAATGATTGAAGTGATGAATGCACAACTAAGTGATTATAACAAATACCATTGTTTGTATACTTTGTATGAATTGTATGTTTATTAACATGTATCACTAAAATTGACATATTAAAAAAAAGACCCAGACTGGGCCAGCCTTAATTGAAGTAATCTAATAAAAAACCCTTAACTCCACTAACTAATAAAAAGGTCCCATTCACACTAGGTTTCCATGCTCAAGAATGAATCAGCTTTAAAAACATCATATTCTGAGTTATATACAGGCTGAAACTACCACAACTTATCTAACTTATTGGCATACAGTTGTCCATACCTTCCTCTTATGGTCTTTTTATTGGTTTAATTTGAAATGCTCCCCCTTTTCATTTTTAATTTTCATTATTTGAATTTTCTTTTTTTTTTCTTTGTCAACCTAACTAATGTTTGGCAATATTATTGATCTTTTCAAAGAAAATCTCTTGTTTTTCTGTATTCTCTGTATTGCCTTTTTGTGTTTGTTTTCTATTTCATTTAACTCTGCTCTAATCTTGGTTATTTCTTTCATTCTGCTTGTGGGGCTTAGTTAAATCTTCTTTTTCTAGTTCTTTGAGATTTTAAAAAATATATATTTTATTTTTTCTAAAAGATAATTAGATTACATAAAATGTTATATGAAAAAATATAAGGAATTCCCATATGCCTCACTCCCCACATCTCCCACTGTTCCCCACATTAACAACTTCTTTTATTAATGTGGTATATTCATTTCAAATGATGAACACATTTTGGAGCAAGGCCACTAAGGATAGATTACAGTTTGCATTTTAGTCCACTCTTTCTCCCATTCAAGTCAGTTATAGCAGGACATGCAGTGGCTAGTATATGTTTTGCAATGTCATTAAGGACAACTCCAAGTCCCCAAAGTGCCTTCATATTACACCTCTTTTTCCTTTTCCCTAACCTCAGCACCTTTAGTGGCCGATGTCTCCATATCAATGATATAATTTCTTCCATTTCAGGAATCAAAATAAATCTATAGAAGAATAGCAGTAAGCCACTCAAATCCATATTTCATTCCCCATTTCTGAGAATTATGGGACAGTGATGCCAACTCCAACTCTAATTGAGAGTGGGCTTTGATCCCATATGGCTGATGGATGGGACTTTTTTGCTTGGAGTTTTAAACTCTATCGGTTCCTTGGTATGATGGTTCTCAATCCTCACCTCCTTTTTAGTTGTCCTGGGCAAGTCCAATGAACTATAGAGTAGGTTTTGCAACTTTGCTGAGGTTAAGGGCCCAGCTGGCATATGGGCAGCCAAAAGATTCAAGTTCTTGAACATACACCTACCAACCCAAGCACCAAGTATTGGTTCAAATAGAAGGGACAGAAGAGGCATGTGTAAGGAAATCACAACTGAGTCTAACTCTGTCATACTTGGGAGCACAAACTCCAAAGGATGGCCCACTGACAAGGCACCAAACTCTGGAGATATCTACCATGACTATTGGATTTGGGTGTCTCCAGAGCCCTGAGGAACCCCAGTATTTGGGGTAGTATATACTTTAGCAGTCTATGCAATACTGCTGAAATGTGCATAAGTGTTTCCTTTGGGATGACCTCTCAACTCACTTTGAAGTCTATTAGCCATATAAACTCATTGTCTTTACACTTTCCCCCTTTTATTCAAGATATTTTTTCAATTGTACTGCTAGTTGGGGCTTGGTTGTAATCCAATGGTGCCAGAAAGGCTCATCCCCAGGATCCATGTCCTCTGCTGGGGGAAGGTAATACATTTATATGCTGTGTTTGGCTTAGAAGGAGGCCACATTTGAGGAAAATGAAGGTTCTCTGAATGAAACTCTTAGGCATCCTACACCACTAGGTTAAGTTCCAATTTCATGAGCAAAGGCTCATAAGCATAATCATCTATATCAAGGACCCAACAATGGACCATACTTCTTCATTAATTATTGCCTCTGTACTCAGGGAATTGTTGTTGTTCTTTTAGAGAATGTGGCAGAGCTCCCCAGGATGTGAATTCAATAATCTTTCATTTATCGTGTGCATCTCTACCGACTATGACAATGCCCATGAACATTTGAACACATTTATATGCCATATATGTATGCTCAGGTGAACTTCCAGCGATGTATCCCCTATCACTGACACCCCAGACCAATGATCCTCCCCTGCCACAGTTGTACCCCTTCTGTGGCCCAAAACTTCTTCAAAAATGGAGCCAAAAATATCACCAAATGCAATTACTGGGAAAATAAAATAAAAAGTTAGGTTAAAACATAAGAAATAAAATATTTAATAATTTAGAAAAACAAAAACTAAATTAAAATTTAAAAATTGGGATATTCTGTATGTGATTTTACTGTGACCTAAAATTTTATTGAAAACAAAATGAAAAATAGTAAAACACTGGAGAATAAAAGGAAGAAAATGCCACTGTACATACAGGACACCAGATATTAGAGTAAAGAAAGGAAAAATGTCAAAAAATTTTTTTTTAATTTTATTTTTCATTTTTTTAATATCCCAATCTTTTAATTTCTTTTTACTTTTAGTTTTTTTAAAAAATTTTATGTATTTTATTTCTTACATTTAAACATCATTATTATTTCATTTTCCTATTAATTGTATTTGGCTATTTAAATGGCTTCATTTTTGAAGGAGCTTTGGATCACAGAAGGGTTGCAACTGGGGCAGGGGAGGATCATTATTGTGGGGTGTCAGTGATGGGGGATACCTGGGAGGAAGTTCATCTGGACATAAATATAAGACATATACAAACTTTCAGATGTTCATGGGACATTTTCAGAGTGGGTGGAGACTCACACAATAACTGATGGAATATTGAATTCCCATCCTGGAGGGCTCTGCCACATTCTCTAATGGAGAAGCAACAGTCTCCCAAGTGCAGGGGCAATGACTGGTGAAGGAGGATGGTTCACTCCTGGGCCCTTGATATTGATGACTATGTTTATGAGCCTTTACTCTTGAAATTAAAACTTAGCCTATTGTGGGTTGCTTAAGAGTTGCCTACTAAGAGTCTCCATCTTGCTCAAATGTGGCCTCGGTCTAAGCAAAATTTAGCATATAAATGCATTACCTTCTCCCAGCATGGGACATTACTCCTGGGAATGAGCCTCCCTGGCACCGAGGGATTACTACCAAGCACCAACTATTAATGCAACTGGAAAAAGACCTCAAATAAAAGGGGGAAAAGGTAAAGAGAAATTAGTTTATATGGCTAAGAGACTTCAAAGTGAGTCGGGAGGTCATCCCAAAGGTAACATTTATGCACATCTCAGCAGGATCTCATAGACTGCCAAAGTGGCTACTACCCAAAATAGTGGGGCTCCTGTGGGCTCTGGAGACACCCAGTTCCTATGGTCAGGACAGAGAGGTCTGGAGTTTTGTAACTTGTCAGTCAGCTCTATTGTGGTGTTTGTCCTCCCGAGAGTGACAGAGTTGGACTCAATTATGTCTTCCCTACACATGGCTCCTCTGTCCGTTCTATTTAAACCTATACTTGGTGCTGGAGTTTTTAGGTGGACATCTAAGAGACTTGAGATTTTGGACTGTCCATGTACCAGCTGGGCCTGGAAGCTCAGAGGAGTTGCAGCACCTACACTACAACTCTGTGGACTCACCCAGGACAACTAACAAGGAGATGATGTTAGACAACAACCATTCCAAGGAACAGAGTGTCTGCAACTGCAACCAAGATAGTCATATTCATTGTGGCAGTTTGATGTAATTATGAATTCCAAAAATATAATTGAATCATGCTTGTGAACTGATCTGCTAATCTGGGCATGATTAGGTTAGGATTAGGGTGTTGAGCCCCACCCCTTGGTGGGTGGGGAATTGGATATAAAAGGCAAGGCAAAGCACAGTTGAAGCAGTCTTTTGAGAAGCAGTTTTGATATTGGAAAGAGGCCCCAGGAGAAGAGAAGCAAGCTGTTCGTCTTATCATCCGGAGAGAAATGCAGCCCCGGGAAGAGAGGAACCCCAGAAGCCTGAACCCTGGCAAATGCCAGCAGCTGTCTTGCTCTAACACGTGGCAATGGACTGTGGTGAGAGAAGAAACTTAATGCTTTATGGCCTGGTATCTGTGGACTTCTACCCCAAATAAATACCCTTTATAAAGACCAACCCATTTTTGGTATTTTACATTAGCACCCCTTTGGCTGACTAATACATTCATCTTCCCCATGGGATATAAGACCCTCTCAATTAAAGGTGGAGTGGACATCACCATCCCAGAATCCTTGGGTTTGGGGAAAGAACTATGGACTAGAGTTAGACTTACGGGTATTCTACTGTAGGTATATTGTGATTCTAGCAATGGAAAAATTACAAAATTGATGTGGAGCCAATGGGCACTGGAGGCTCTGGGGATAGAGAGAGGGAAAAACAGTTGTAATACAGGGCTTTTTCATCACTTGGGATTTGTCGTGAATGACATTGAAATGACAGATATATGCTCTATTAATCAGCCAGAGGTGTGCTGCTGATGCAAAATTCCAGAAATCATTTGGTTTATATAAAGGGTATTTATATGGGGTATAAGTCCACAGTTACCAGGCCATAAAGTATAAGTTTCTTCCCTCACCAAAATCCATTGCCATATGTTGGAGCAAGAAAGTTTCCACGTTTGCCAGGGTTCCGGCTTCTTGGGTTCCTCTCTTCCCAAGGCTCTGTTTCTTTCTGGGCCCAGCTCTTCTGTTTCCTTCACAAGGTCAGCTCTAGGCTATAAGGCTCTCTAGGCTTTGCCTCTCTCCATAAGGCCAGCTGTAGACTCTCAGGCAAACAGTTCATCTCTTTTCCTGGTGCCTTCTCTCCTTCTACACAACCAAGATCTATTACTTACTTGGGCTCCAGCTCAATACTCCAACATCATAACGTCACCTCAAAACCCTTTCCATGTCATTTTATCTTTGGGACCCCACCCACCAAGGGGTGGGGATCAATGCCCTACTGACGTGGCCCAGTCAATACCCTAATCATAACTTAATCATGCCTAGATGACCAGAACAATTTACAAGCATAATCCAATATCTTTTTTTGGAATTCATAACTACATCAAACTGCCAAACTACTACATATGCCATTTTATATCATCTCATATCATGCAGAACTGTGTGGGAGAGAGTGTAGACAACAATGTAAACTATGGTCCATGCTTAATAGCAAAGGCCCAGGATGCATTTATCAATTGCAAAGAATGTGCCAAACTATTAAAAGATGTTTATTTGGGAGGGTATAGGAGGTGTGGGAATGGGACATATGAGAATCCCTATATTTTTTGTGTAATATTTATGTAAGCTAAGTATCTTTTCAAAATTAAAAAATATATATTATTAAAACAATATTTATTTTTTTGATACTTTACCTTTCATCACTGTAATATCTGTTATTCTGTATGTACACTGACATCTTCCATTTCTTCCCCAGTGTGTTATTATTTTTTATCTTCAAAGAAGTTTATGCCACATTAAATTCAAATACAGAATATAAGGGACTCCCATATTCACAACATCCTCCCCCTTTTCCCCCTTCACATCTTAATAATCTTTTTATGTGTGGATGGTACATTTGTTACAACTGATGAATAAAAATTGAAAGATAGCTACTAACCATGGTCAATGTTTTACATTATGGTTTACATTTTAAACCATACACTTTTATAAATTTTTGTAAAATTTAACATGACCTGTATCCTGTATCCAACTGTGCAAGATCATGCAGAACACTTCCATTGCCCCCTAAATACCCCCTTTTCCATCTATTCTATTTCTCTTTCCTTGACCCCTTGGGGCCCACAGTGACAGCAGGTTTCACTCCTTGAAGGACAAGATTCATAATTACTTGCCTCAACACTGAGGGCTTGACACACTGGTCTTTTCTCCCTTATTAGAAACCACCCATGCTCTTGATAGACATCCACCCTTCTATTTGAGAAGATATCAGTCCTCTCCAGGATGGGAACCCAACTCCTTCCTGCTCATTGTGAGGGTCTCCACCCACTGATACAGCACACTATGACCAAATGGTCACGTGTGCAGAAGACTGAGCCTGGTGGGTTATCCGAAATGTGCCCCCATCCAACACCCTAAACTAGTAACTCTTCCTTGTCATTTTGCCAAAAGAGCTTTCCCAACATTATAGTTTCAACCACATACTTACCAATCCCAGTTTTTACCTGCTTTCTTCCCAAACCCTCCCCCCTCTTTCATGACCCATCCAAACCACCCTCCCCTCCTTCACCCCTATCACACTTGTACCACCCAACCCAATAGTACCACAACACCTGTCATATACATTAATTGCACAACTACTCACTTACAATTTATGATAGATTTCACCTGTATGAGTATTGGCTCACAACTTTTTTCTCCCTTTCTATTTCCTGTAAACCAGTCTTCAAGACCTCACCTTCTGAGGGTGCTCAGTTTGCTTAATTCATATCAGGGGGGTCATGTAATATTTTTCCTTCAATGTCTGGCTTGCCACACAAAATATAAGGTCCTCAAGATTCATTCATGTTATCCATTTCTTAGTACTTTATTATTTCTTACAGCTGAGAAATATTCCATTGTTTGTATATACCAGATTTTGTTTATCCATTCATCTGTTAATGGACATATGGGTCGATTCCAACTTCTGGGAAAATAGTGAATAATACCGCTATGAACATTAGTGTGCACATATCTGTTCATATCCTTGCTTTCAGTTCTTCTGGGTATATACCCAGCAGCTGAATTTATGGATCATATGGGAGATCTATAGTTAGTTTTTGGGGAACTGCCAAACTGTCCTCCACAATAGCTGGGACATTCTACATTACCGTCAGCAATGGATGAGAGTTCCCATTCCTCCACATCCTCTACAGCACTTGTAGTCCTCTGTTTTTTTAATGGTCACCAGTCCAATGGGTGTAAGATGGTATTTCATTGTAGTTTTGGTTTGCATTTCCCTAATAGCTAGTGATGCTGAGGATCTTTTCATGTGTTTTTTAACCATTTGTATTTCTTCTTTGGAGAAGTGTTTGTTTAAGTTACTTGCCCATTTTTTAAATGTTTTTTTTTTTTGTCTCTTTCTTTTTGAGATATAGAATTCCTTTATATGTGCTGTATATTAGGCTCAAATCAGATATATGGTTACCTAATATTTTCTCTCATTGGGTAAGATATCTTTTCACTTTCTCGACAAATTCCTTTGAGGTGCAAAAGTTTTAAACTTTGAGGAGGCCCCATTTTTCTATTTTTCCTTTCATTGATTGTACTTTGGATGTGAAGTTCATAAAACCATTTCCTATTACACGGTCCTGTAGATGCTTCCTTACATTATCTTTGAAGGTCTTTATGATCTTGGTACTTATATTTAGATCTTTGATCAGTCTTGAATTGGTTTTTGTATAAGGTGGGAGATGTTGTTCCTCTCTCATTCTTTTGCTTATGGATATCCAGTTCTCCAAGCACCATTTGTTGAAGAGGCCATCCTCTCCCAGTTAAGTGGACTTGGTGGCCTTGTTGAATATCAGATGACTGTATATTCAAGGATCTATATCACAACTCTCAGTTTGGTTGCATTAGTCAGAATGTCTATCCTTGTTTCAATACCATATTGTTTTCACCACTGTAGATTTATAGCATATTTTAAAGTCAGGTAGTGTGGTTCCTCTGATTTCATTTTTCTTTTTCAATATGTCTTTGGCTATTCAGGGCCTCTTGCCCTTCCAAATAAATTTCATTGTTAGTTTTTCCAATTAGGTGAAAAATGCTGTATTGATTTTTATTTGTATTGCATAAATCTATAGATTGATTAGGGTAGGATAAACATCTTAAGGAAGTTAAGTCTTCCCGTCCATGGCAAGAAAATATTATTCCATTTATTAAGTCTTCTTTGACTTTCTTTAACAATATTCTGTAGCTTTCTGTGTATAAGTCATTTACATCTTTAGTTAAAATTGTTTCTTGGTATTTGATTCTTTTAGTTGCTATTGTAAATGGGATCTTTTCTTGATTTCTTCCTCAGATTGTTCATTATTGGTGTACAGAAATGCTACTGATTTTTGTTCATTGATTTATAACCTGTGACTTTACTGAGCTCATTTATAAGCTCTAGAAGCTTTGTTGTAGATTTCTTAGGGCTTTCTATGTATAGGATCATGTCATCTGCAAATAGTGAAATTTTTATTTCTTCCTTTACAATTTGCATATCTTTCATATCTTTTTCTTGTCTAAGTACTTGAGCAAGTACTTCTAACACAATGTCAAATAGAAGTGGTGATAGTGGCCATCATTCTCTTGTTCCCAATCTTAGAGTGAAAGCTTTTAAGATTTCACCATTGTATTTAATGTTAGCTGTGGGTTTTTTCCTATATATCCTTTACCATGTTGAAGAAATTTCCTTCTATTCCTGTCCTTTGTGGTGTTTTTATCAGGAAAATGTGCTTTATTTTGTCGAAAGCTTTTTATGCATCTATAGAGATTGTCATATGTTTTTGTTTCTTTCTATCTCTTTTTGTTTTGTATTATGTTGATTGATTTTCTCATTTTGAACCATTTTTGCATACCAGGAATGAAACTCACTTGGTCATGGTGTGTAATTCATTTGATGTGTTGTTGAATAAGATTAGCAAGTTTTTTTGTTTGTTTGTTTGTTTGTTTTGAGGATTTTAGCATCTAATTGCATTAGAGAGAGCAGTCTGTAATTTTCCTTCTTGTGGTATCTTTGTTTGGCTTCAGTATTAGGGTAATGTTGGCATCATAGACTGAGTTAGGCAATTTTCCTTCTACTTCTATTTTTTTTTTTTAAATAGTTTAAGCAGGATTGGTGTTAGATTTTTTGTGCAATGTTTGGTAGAATTCACCTGTGAAGCCATCTGGTCCTGGGCACTTCTGTTTTGGGAGGTTTCTGATGACAAATTCAATCTTGTTACTTATGATTATCCTGTTGACTTCATCAATTTCTCCTTTCTTCAGTGTAAGGTGCTTGTGTGTTTCTAGGAATCTGTTTATTTCCACTAAATTATGGTTCTTGTTGGCACATAATTTTTCATAGTATCCTCTTATTATACTCTATTTCTGTGTGGTCTGTGGTGATTTCTCCTTCCTTATTTCTTATTTTGTGTATTTGCATCTTTTCTCTTTTTTTCTTTGTTACTCTGCCTAAGGGTTTGTCAATTTTATTGATCTTCTCAAAGATCCAGCTTTTAGCTTTGTTTATTTTTTCTAGTGCTTTCTTTTTTCCTACTTCATTTAGTTCTGCTCTAATCTTTGTTATTTCCTTCAATCTACCTCTTTTGGGGTTACTTTGTTGTTCTTTTTCCAATTCGTCCGGTGTGCAGTTAGGTCTTCAATTTTAGCTCTATCTTCTATTTTGATATATACATTAATGGCTATAAATTTCCATCTCAAAACAACTTTTGCTGCATCCCGTATGTTTTGATATGTTGTCATTTTTATTCATCTCAAAATAGTTATTGATTTCTTTTTTAATTTTCTCCTTCACCAATTTTTTTTGTCTAACAGTGTGTTTTTAACTTCCATATCTTTGTGCCTAATCTGGTTCTCTGTTCCTTACTGATTCCCAGCTTTATTCCTTTGAGGTCAGAGAAATTACTTTGTATAATTTCAATCTTTCTGAATTCATTTAGTGTTGTTCTGTGGCCTAAAATGTGATCTCTCTTGGAGATTGATCCATGTACACTTGAGAAGAAAGTATATCCTGCTGTATTTGGGTGTAGTGTTTTGTATATGTCTATATGGTCCAGATACTCTCATATAATATTCAAAGTTTTGGTTCTTTATTTATTCTCTGTTGATATATTCTGTCTAATTTTGATAATGGTATATTAAAGTACCCCTCTATGTAGAGGCATCTATTTCTCCAATTAGCCTTTCCAGTGTTTGCCTCACTTATTTTAATGTGCTCTGGTTAGGCACATAAATGCTTATGATTGTCTTTTCTTCATGAATGATTACCCCTTTTACTAATATATAGTGTCCATATTTTCTCTTAAAATGGTTTTGCATTTACAGTCCATTTTGTCTGATATTAGTATAGCTACTCCCACCTTTTTTGGATGTTTTTTGCTTGTAAAATTGTTTTCTAGCCATTCATTTTCAGCCTCCTTGAATCCCTGCATCCAAGATGAGTTTCTTATAGATGGCATATAGATGTGTCATATTTCCTTACCCATGCTGTGAATCTTTCTCTCTTGACAGATCAACTTAACCCATTAACATTCTGTGTTATGACTGTTAAGGAATTCCTTACATTAGCCATATTTCCTTTGGGTTTATGTAAGTCTTATGTTGTTTTTCTTTCTTTCTTTTTTTAATTTTTCGTACACTCTCCTAGAACACTCTCTCTCTTGTTTTTTTTCCCTCAACTTGCATCATTCCCTTTAATATTTTTTGAAGGGCAGGTTTCTTATTCATACTCTCTTCATTTCTGTTTATCTGTGAATATTTTGAATTCTCCATCATTTTTGAAAATGAGCTTTGCTGAATAGATAATTCTTGGCTTGAAGTTTTCATCTTTTAGCACCTTGTCTATGTCATACTACTGCCTTCATGCCTCCATGGTTTCAGATGGTAGATCAGCATTTAAACTTATTGTGCTTCCCTTGTATGTGATGGTTCTCTATTTTCTTGCTGCTTTCAAAATTCTTTCTTTGTCTAGAGCATTGGACAACTTGACAAGAACATCTCTTGGAGTAAACCTGTTTAGATTTGTATTGTGTGGGGTATGGTTTGCTTCCTGGACATGTACATCCATCTCCCTCAACATGATTGTGAAGTTTTCAGCTATTATTTCTTCCAACATTTCTTCTATACAATCTCCCTTCTCTTCTCCCTCTGGGATTCTTATAATGCATATGTTTGTGCATTTTGTGTTGTCATTCAGATCCCTACGTCTCCAGTGGATTTTTTCTATCTTTTATCTATCTGTTCTAATATCTGTTTGATTTCAGATATACTGTCTTCCACATTGCTAATTCTTTCCTTTGCCTGTTCAAATGTGCTGTAATGTGCTTCCAGAGTATTTCTGATTTATTGAATTATGCCTTTCATCAAAATCATATCCACAACAACCAGCAAGATGGCAGCAGATTAAAGAGCTCTGCAAATCAGCTCCTGCTTCAGGGCAGTTGATGATTATGCACAGCTATCTAGAACACCTATTTGGGGGCTCCAGGCAACCAGAAGTGCATACTGCAACAACCATGAAAGAATGGAAGTGGGGGACTACCTATCTGTGGAGAAGGTTTGTAAATAGAGCCCTCCATGCCATGGAAGCCAGAGCCCATCCTCCACTGGAGGCACAAGCCACCTAGGGAGCTGTTCTGTGCCTGGAATTGAAAGCTCCATTTCCCAAAATGGGGGAAGGAAGAGTTGGTTGAGCACCAACTTCAGCCATTGATTAGTAAATTTGGCAGGCTACAGCATAATCCTAAGAACAGCTAAAGTGTGAACCTGTCCAAGTCAGAACGATGCCTCTGGCTGCCATCTTAACTCCGGCCTAACATGAAGAGAAGCAGAGTTGACTGAAAATCACAGTGATGGTAAGGACTGGCTTTTTAACATATAGATCAGATTACTGCTCTAGCCTAAGCCCCAGGTGCACCTCAGGCAAGAAGGAATGTAGGGGGAGCTGTGCCAGCATCTCCAGGAAATTACCAGCCATGCCACAGAATACGGTGATCATCCTACTTTGGCAGTGCAAGCTACCACAGGAGCTATTCTGTGGCTGGAATTGGAAGCTCCATTTCCCAAAAACAGGGGAGGAAGAGACACTTGACAACTTATTTCAGCTACTGATTAGTAAATTCAGCTTGCTAAAGTATAAACCTACGAATACCTAAAGTTTGAGACTGTCTGAGTCAGAAGGAGGCTGCTGGCTGCTATTTTGACTCCACCACCAGCATGAGGGGAAACTGGGCTGAATGAAAATCACAGTGATGATAAAGACTGGTTTCTTTCACCCAGGTTGGCTTGCAGCCTTAGCCTAGGCTTCAGCCCCACTTCTAGTAGGGAGGAAGCTGATGGTCCTGCACTAGCCTATCCAGGTAACTGCAGATACATTTAGCTGACACAGACTGAATAATCAAAAGTCTACCAGGGCAACTTGGCTATCATGGACCTGCACTGCATAGATTGCTGCCCATACCTTCAACTCCACCTCTGCCCCAGGCAGGGGAGAAAGGGGTGATTAGCTTCATCAGTCTCTCTGGGCAACTACAGTCTAGGCCTTCATGAATTGGATTATTCCACACAGATGTGTCTCTGTCCCTCCACCTGGCAAAAGAGAAAGTTGGGACAAGCTTCATTGGTCCTTGGGACAATGAGGGCAGCTTGAGCCTCCACAGCTTATAGCACCAACTACATTGTTGGGTCCTACTATACAACCAGCAAGGGAGAAGGGCAGGAAGCCCTAAACTAAAGAGAAAAACTGCACCCAGCATACTCTAGTAAGCCAGATGCCAAGACACAAACAAAAAATTACAATCCACACCAAGAAACAGGAAGATATGGCTCAGTTGAAGGAACAAGATAAGCTTCCAGATGGCATAAAGGAGTTGAGACAACTAATCATAGATGCTTAAACAAATCTCCTTAATAAATTCAATGAGATGGCTAAAGAAATTAAGGATATTAAGAAGACATTGGATGAGCACAAAGAAGAATTTGATAGTATACACAGAAAAATCATAGATCTTATGGGAATGAAAGGTGCAATAAATGAAATGAAAAATACACTGGAATCATATAATAGCAGATGTGAAGTGGCAGAAGAAAGGATTGCTGAGCTTGAAGAAATGGCCTCTGAAAGTGAACATACAAAAGAACAGATGAAAAAAACATTGGAAAAACTTGAACAAGGTCACAAAAAACTAAAGAGCAGCAAGAGATATGCAAACATCTGTGTCATGGGTGTCCAAGTGGAAGAAGAGAAGGGAAAAGGAGCAGAAAGAATATTTGGAGAAATAATGGTAGAAAATTTCCCAACCCTATTGAAGGACACAGATATCCATGTCCAAGAAGGCCAATGTAGTCCCATCTGAAAAAATCCTAATAGACCAACACCAATACATATACTAATCATAATGTCAAATGCCAAAGAAAGAGAGAATTCTTATAGCAGCAAGAGAAAAACAATGCATAATGTATAAGAGATAGCCAATAAAATTAAGTGCTTATCTCTCACCAGAAACTATGGAGGCAACAAGACAGTGGTATGATATATTTAAGATACTGCAAGATAAAAACTTCCAGCAAAGAATCTTATATCCGGGAAGATTCTCTTTCAAAAATGAGTGCAAGTTTAGAATATTCACAGATAAACAGAAACTGAGAGAGTTTGTAACCAAGAAACCTGCTTTGCAGGAAATACTAAAGGGTGTGCTACAGTCTGACATGTAAAGACAGGAGAGAGAGACACCTGGAAGAGAATCTAGAAAAGATTATATCAATAAAAGTAACTAGGAACATGAAAAGAATGGTAAAAATAAAATATAGACAGATAAAACCCAAATGTTCAGGCATAAACTTAAGCAACAATTTATAGTACCTGTATTCAGAAAATTACAACTCATTGTTAAAAGATATTTTTAAAAAAGACTAAATAATTGGAAGAATATTCCATGTTCATGGAAAGAAAGACTGGGTATCATTAAGATGTCAATTCTACTCAAATTGATTTACAGATTTAATGCAATCCTGATAAATTCCATTTTAAAAATAAATGGAAAACATGATTATCAAATTTATTTGGAAAGGTAAGGGGTCCTGGGTAGCCAGAAACATCTTAAAAAGGAAAAGCAAAGCTGGAATACTTTCATTTCCAGACTTTGTCATATTATCTAGCCACAATGATAAAAACAGCATGGTACTAGCATAAAGACAGACACATAGACCAATGGAACAGAACTGATGGTTAAAAAACAGATCCTCACATATATGATAAAGTGATTTTTGACTAGCCTGTCAAACTCACCCACCTCAGACAGAACAATCCATTCAAGAAATGGTGTTGAGAAAATTAGATATCAATAACAAAAGAAGGAAAGAGGACTCTTATCCTATACCCTATAAAAATTTTAACTCAAAATGAATCAAAGCAAGAGCCATAAAACTTCTTGAAGAAAATGTAGGAAAATATCTTCAAGACCTGGTGGTAGGTGGTGGATACTTAAAGGAGATAAGACAAAGGCTGAGATGTACTACTGACATTTAATGTAGGCAGAAGTTTTAATTAGCTTTACTGTAGAAGGGTGGAAATGTACAGAGTTGATGGTAACACATTATAGTGAGTAAAATCTGGTTTATTAATGGGAATGTCGCTGAAAAGGGTTGTCTAGGGATGTAAATGCCAATTGACAGAAAGCTAGAGATAATCTAGGGACTGAATAGCATAGTAAACCAAGAGGTGGATAAGAATAGTGGTTGATGGTACAGATGCAAAAGTATCCTTTGTGAGCTACAGCAGATGTACATCAGAATTGCAGGACTGTTGGAATGTGGAGAAGCATGGGAAAAATACACCTGGAGTGACCTCTGGAGTGTGGTTAACAGTAATAATGTAATATTCTTGCATCTATGCCAAATATATACTGTGTTGATAATGGGGGAGTATGGGAAAAGTGTGTCAAATTTATACTGTGGATCTGAAAATAACCAGATGATATTATCTCAAAATCTGTAAAAAATATTCCACCAGGGTGTGGTGTGTTGATAGAGAGGTGTTTTTTTAGGAATTCTGCACATGTGTATGATTGTTTTGTAAGTTTACAAGTTCTGTCATAAAAATCTATTTAAGAAATAATAGTAGGGTGGGTTGGGGGGAAAGTACACCAAATGTAAGATAAGGACTATAATTAGTAGTAAGATTTTGACAATATTCTTTTATAATTTGTAACAAATGTCTCACGACAATGCAAGGTGTTGATGGAGGGTTGATGTATGGGATCCCTGTATGGTTTTATAAATGTTTGCTTTGTAAGTTCACAACCTTTACTATACACTTATTGTTTATATATGTTCATGTATAAATGATATAAAAAATAATAATAATAGAGTGGGCTGGGGGGAAATACTTTGATTAGTAGTAATATCTTGAGGATGCTCTTTAATAATTAGTGAAAAATGTTTCACAACAATGCAAGGTATTGTGGTAGGGTAAGGTATGAGAGCCTTGTACGATGTTTTCTTTGTTTGTTTTGTAAATTCACAACTATTACTATACACTTATTGTTTATGTATGTTCATGTATGAGTAATATACTTCAATATATATATAAATATATATTTTTATTTTAAAAAATACAATGGAAAAAATCATATTTGTTATCTTTTTATATTTTTTACAACTTCTTCAGTATGTTCTCCCAGTGTTTATTTAATATCCTTAATGTCTTCTTTCACTTCATTATGTTTTTTCATGATATTTTTCTGGACAGTTCTCTTTAGTTGTTCCAAGTTCTGTATTTCCTCCTGGTTTTTAGACTGTTCATTGTACTGTGGCATGTATTCTTGTTTCTTAGTATGGTTTATAATTTTTTGTTGATGTTTAGGCATCTCTTTATCTTGGTGGGTTCATTCAGTTGATTAGTTTTTGTCTCTGCTGTGGGGTTTTGTTTAGTTGCTGTTTTTCTGAGTTTGACAAGTTGTCTCTTTGACACTTTGTTCCTCTTATTCTGTTTCCTGCTGTTGTCTGTGTTCCCTTGAAAGAAAAATATTAGGGCCAGAGAAAGGGAAAAATGTAAGAAGAGAAAAAGGACAATAGTAATAATAATAGAAAGACATAGAAGACGAAATGTATAAGACCTAGTAAAATGAATAATTAATCATGTAAGAAGTGCAGAGGAATAAGAATAAAATAGTGATGTACAAAGAATGAAATGAAAAACCAAATAGAGGAAATTATCTAGAATGTATTAACATGCCTGAATGATAAGAAAAGAAGGAAAGAGAAAAGAAAGGCCAATAAAAAAAAAGGCTAAAAATAGAAATAAAACAGAGAATAAAAGAGATGGAAATAAAATCAAGAACCATTGAAGACTAAACAGAGAGGAACGTAAGAACAAAAACAGAAAGCATAAAATAGGAAGATGAATGTAGGAAAAGAATTAGCAGAAATAGACAAAATTGGTATACAAAAAAAGAGAGGAAACTAAAGGAAAGGGGAAACCCAGCAAACAAGAAACAAGACAGCAGCACCTAATTTTAAAAGAAAAAAAAATTGGTGGGGATGGAAGAAAAAGGGGGAAAAAAGGAACAAAGGAACAAAAAAACAGACACTCAAGCAAACAACGAAACAAAAACTTCAGAAAAATAGCCTTCCCTCTTAGGCCCCTGAGGAGCTGGTGTTCATCAAGCAATTATCCTGCAGTGTGCCCTCTGCAGATTTGGAATCAGGTTTCAGAATAAAATAAGTTAAATTTTTAAGAAAGGAACCTTTTTTTTAAGAAAAATAAGAGACCCAAGAGAAGGTAATACCAAAATAATTTCTATGTGTTCCCTATCCTAAAATATCAGCATGGTGTTTGATAACCCATTGTATCACTACTCTAAGAAGAGCTGGGAATCGAACCAGAAACCTCTTATATCTAAAGTGGAGACTCCTGCACTGAGCTAAAATTTCTTGTTTGGTCAGTTAGCAAGAGAGCTATGTAGTCACTTTCCCTAGGGCAGGTTTTACTCTTTGCAGTTTGGTAGATTCCTGCTGATTAGGAGCCTGTCTGTCTCTGCCCCCTTTCTATTCTTATTGCTTTCTTTCCTGGGGCAGAAAGATGTGATAGCCTGTGTGATCAGATCCTCTCTGGCCTCTCCTGGTCAGGTTCAGTTTCCTTCTGAAATTCAAATGAGACTCTGGTATCCAAACTACCACAGAGAAATGACTCTCAACACTCTTCCAGACCACGCCCTCCTCTCAGAGGACCCTAAATTGGCACTTGGAAGGTTATTAAGCTCGTCCTACTGCTTGCATCTCTTAGGGGGGATGGAATTTTGATAATTTTCACCACTGGTATAGTCAATTGCCTGACTTCTCCATCTACAAGCCTAAGTCTGTTTCTCCCAGATCAGCCAAGTAAATCAGGTTGCCTTAGAAGATTCACCTCTCCCTTTTTCCTGGAGCCACCTCTTGCTAGCTGGTATGCTCCCTAAAGTTCAAAGGTGGTACAGCTAACCAAACCACAGAAAGGAAACCTCTCTCCACCCTTCATCAGAACTCTCTTATTTCCAGAGAATGTGCCCTCTCACTTGATGGGTGGTGGGAGTCAGGGGGTTCACAGTGGCTTTTTGCTTTGAGGGTGGGGCTTAGCTGCCCACTCTTTCCAGCCACAGAGGTAAGAAACTCACAATTTTCCCTTGGGCTTTTTACCTCTTTGTCCAGGCCCCTCCGGATCGATGCCATGAATCCTCCTGCTCCGTGGGTTTCCAAAACAGCTCATTCATGCTGGATCTTGACCCTTCTCCACCATTTATTGCAAAAGAGCTGATAAGTGCCCAATTAAATTAATGCCATCTTGCCCTATCTAGTTTTCTGAGTGTTGATGTTATGTCTCTGATTTGAAGTCTTTCTTCCTTTTAATGGACCTATTAGAGCTATAAATTCCTTCTCAACACTTAATTCGCTGCATCTTATAAATTACGGTAGGTTGTTCTTTCATTTTCATTCATCTCAAGACACTTCCTAATTTCACTTCTGATATACTGTTTAACTCATTGATTGTTTAAAAGTACATTGTTTAATTTCTATATATTTTTGAATCCTCCATTTCTTCCTTGTTATTGATTTCTAGTTTCATTCTGTTGAGGTCAGAGTATTATAAGTATTGTATGTTTTCAATATTTTTTAATTCACTGAGACTTGTTTTGTGACCCAAAATATCATCTATCCTGGAAAACGAACCATGTGCACTTGAGAAGAATATATATTTTGCATTGCTTAGTGACATATTCTATATATGTCTGTTAGGTTTAGTTCTTCAGAAAATCACTCAAGCCTTTAATTCCTTCATGAACTTTTCACTAGATGTTTTATAAATTAGTGAAATTACTATAAATGTAGAGCTGTCAATCTCTTCCTTTGAATATGCCAGTGTTTGCTCTCAGTATTTTGGGTCTCTGCTGTTAGGTGCATACATATTTATAATTGATACATCTTCCTTTTGAACTGTCCCTGTTATCAGTATATGATGACCAACTTTGTCCCTCATAATTGTTTTTGACTTATAGTCTATTTAATGTGATATTAGTATAGCTATTACATCTCTATTTTCATCACTACTTCAAGTTAATGTTTCAATTCTTTCACTCAGCCTACTTGTACCTTTGATTTTAAGGTAAATCTTTTGGAGAAATCATTTAGTGGGGTCATGATTTTTTAATAAATTTTATTTAAATCTCATTGATATTTCTATTGACCTTATAATCCTATATTGTGCTAGAGAACACATTTTTGGACTTTCAAAAGAATCAACTTTTAGATTTTTTTTTTTTCAATCCTGTTACCTCCTATAGTTACATTAAAAATATTTTTTGTCACTTTGGTTAGGTAAGTAACCAACTATTGTTTATCAGTGGATTCTGATACTAATTAGTCAAATGTTCAAACCTGACAAGTTCGATATTTTTCCTTCTTGGAATGAAACACTAAAGGATAACTTCTTTTATTTTAAGCTCTGTAAAATTCTAAAAATTTGTTCTTACACCTTAGAAAAAGTTAGGATCATTTGATATGTTATGAATTGCATGAGAAGTACTGTCAAATTATTTGGGATTTTCTAACCTTCTATTAGTTACATTTGTATGGATAAAATATTATTCATTTAAATATGCACATATTCTTTAAAATTCTTTAAGATTCCTAGAGATTTGACAATCATTTAACTGTCCATGATATGTCCTGATGTAGCTACATGATATTAGAAAACAGTATGGTGTTATTGAGCATAATTTTAGGTATTATAAAAAATGCTACATGCCACAAAACAACCAAATTTCCTTGTCAATTACATTTTTTCCTCTGCTGCTTCTATGAAAGACTTAGCAGGCAGCTATAGTTTAGAACTTCATCTCCAGCCAAATAAAAATAGTAAAGGGTAAATGACACTAATCATCATAGAATGTGAGTATATAAATTATGTTTACCTTTCAATTAACATAATCTTGGTAAAACTTTAATGGTGGGACATGGACAAATTCCCCAACTGACAGGGAGAGTTTGGTCTCCTTAAAATGGACTTTGCACAGCTTCTCCCTTATATGATATATGAATGTCTTTGTTATCATATAGTTATTTTCCTGATAAATAAAGGATTTTCCTTGTCAGAATTGTGGCAGTTTGAGATTATTGTGTGAATCCATGTAGCAATTTGATATTATTTATGAATTCCAAAAAGAGATAATGATTGTATTTGTAAACAGGTCTGTCCCTCTGGGTGTGATACCATTGAATTGCATTAGATTCATCTGAGATATCTTTGATTAAATTATGTTAAGATAAAGGCTTTGATTCATCCAAATCAAGGGGTGTAACTCATTTTAAGTCCCACCTCCTTGGTGAGCTATATAAACAGACACTCACTCAAGAAGATGCAAAGAACAAGGTACAGGAAGAGGGCTCCATAGACACAGAAGAGGAGTTCTTTGTCATTTTAGTCGTGCCACGTGATGGAAAGGAGAAAGCTCAAACAGCTAATGCCCTGAGGATAGCTAAGCCATTCAGTTTGCAACTGAAGAGCCCAGAGCCCTGAGCATCTGAGAAGGCCCAGAAAGAAATGAGTCTTCCAGCCTACAGTGGAGATCATAAGAAGCTGTCCTCGCTGAAAGTTAAAAGGAAAAGTAAGGCTGAACCCTCACAGAGATTTCCAATCATCTTGTGTCAACACATGGCAACAGATTTTGTTGAGGAATTACCTCTTATGGTACCTTGAGTTGGACTTTTTAGGGCCTTGTAACTGTAAGCTTTTACCCCAAATAAATACCCTTTATAAGCGCCAACAGATTTTTGGTACTTTGCATCAGTACCCCTTTGGCTGACTAATACAATCCCAGAAAGAAATATTTTGTTTTTAAACTGATCTGTTCCTGAGAGTGTGATGATATTTGATGGCATTAAATTTGATTGAGAGCCATTTGAATAGATTACTTGATAAGATGCTTTAGGGTGTTTGAACTACTTCAGTGAGTTGTGACTCAGATTGAGTTACTGCCCTTTTGCTGGATGTGACATAAATGAATACAAAGAGACAGGCACAGGAAAAGAAAGCCACCATGTTTGACCCTTTCATGTTAGAGAGAGGAATAGAGGATTGCTTAAACACAAAGCCACAAGGGTTGGGCCAACAGAGCAACTCAAGAGGAGATGGCTACTGCTATATGACTGATAGCTTACAGCTGATATCAGGGAGAAAGAAAAGAGCCTAAAGTGATATAGGATGCCTAGGAAGAGACAAGCCCTATGCCTGGTTGCCTTCAGATGAGCATAAACCTCAGGATCAGTTGTCATCTTGTGACATGTGACAGCTGACTTTGTTGAGAAAGCATCTTGGATGGTGCCTCAGTTGGACATTTTACACAGTTGGACATCTATCCTTTTATCCAAACAAACCTCTTTTATAAAAGACAACCTATTTCTGGTACTTTGCATTGGCATCCATTTCACAAACTGAAACATAATTTGGTACAAGGAGAGTGGATTAATGCCAAAATTGCTGGGATGGTTTAATAATGGGTAAAGTGTTTTTCTTGGAAGAATTAAGAAGTGCTTGATAGAAAAAGCTTAGATTTCTTTGAAGAGGCTGTTGTTAAAAGCTAGTTCTGATAAGGTCTTAGAAAGAAATGAGGAAACTATTATTGGAAACTGGAGGAAAAGTAATCCTTGTTTTAAAATTGCAAAAAACTTCGCAAATTGTACTCCTAAAGTTAGATGGAAAGCACAATTTGAAAATGACGAGGTTGGACATTTAGATGAGGTGATTTCTAAAGAAAATGTGGAAATTGCATTCTGACTTTTCCTAACAGCAAAATGTGAGAGGAAATAGATATGCTGAAAACTAAAATACTGGGCATAAAGTCAAAAGAGACTGATGATTTAGGAAAACAAGCCCCCAGAGGATAGTGCCCTATATGAACAATTACCTAAACTTGGAACTTTTTTTTTTTTAATTAATTTATTTTTTATTGTGGGTAAAAATCAAAATTTTCACAATACATACCACTATTTGTAAAATGATATATAAATATATATGTATATATGTGCATTTGCTTACAAAAAATGTTATTTATATATATATAAATATATTTTAAGAGGTGCTTAGATTACCGAAAATATTACACAGAACCTTCTGGGATTTCCATGTTGCCCGCCTCCCACACCTCCCACACCTCCCACCACATCCCACACAAACATCTCCCACAAGTGTGGCCCACCACCCTCAATGGACTTACACATCCTTGGGCCTTGCCACCAACCATAGACCACAGTTCAAATCGTAGACCACACTCTCTCCCACGCAGTTCTGAGTGGTGTGTGCTGATTTAAAATGGCTTACATCCGTTGCCACAGCAGTACTCAGGACAACCTCCAAATCCCAAAGAAGCCCCTGTATTTCAACTGCTCGTCCCCTCCCTGCTCCAAAAGTGTCAAGTGGCCACTGGCTCCACCTCATTGTTATAATTTCTTCCATTGCTAGAATCTCCATATGTGTACAACAGAATACCATCAAGTCCACTCTAGCCCATAGTTCTTCCCCCAATCCTGAGGGGACTGGGATGGTGATGTCCACTCCACCTCCAAGTGAGAGAGGGCTTATATCCCATGAATATGGTGGGTGGGATGATCCTGCCTGCAGATGCAGGCCCTCTCCATTCCCTGGGATGGCCGTTGTCCATCGTTGTCTCCTCGCCAGGTGACTTGGATGAGTCTATTGAGCTGTAGGGTAGGAGTTGCAGCTCCACCGAGATTCCACGCACACCTGGCACATAGGTAGGCCAGAGGCTCCATTCTCTGGAAGTATACCTAAAAACTTCTGCATCACATACAGGTTTGAATAGAAGGGACTGATGAACCATGTGCAGGGAGGACTTATTTGAGTCCAATTCTGTCACTCTCAGGAGCACAGATTCCAAAATAGAGCCCACTGATAAGGCATCAGTCTCTGGGGCTATCCCCACCTATATAGGACCTGGGTGTCTCCAGAGCTCTCAGGAGCCCCTCTGTGTGGGGTGATAGGCACTTAGATATTCTATGAGTTCCTACTGAGGTGTGTGTAAGAGTTACCTCTGGGATGACCTCCCGACTCTCTTTGAAGTCTCTTAGCAACTTGGAACTTTTAAGTCAGGTTTAGAAATGCATTTATCCAGGAAGATCTTGTAACCTTCCTGCATGCTAAACCAGCAAGATACTGTGAGATCGTTCTGACCAAAACTATTCTCAGTCTGGACTAAAAGGAATAGGGAGGAGAAACATTGAAGGAAAAATAGCTTCAAGAGGAAACCTGTGAAATATTAGGTCTGGAATTAAGACATCTCCTTGGGACAAGGGAGGTACCCCACACATGTGTATGGAAAGGGTGTTTGCCGGGTCTTTGATGACAGTGTTTCTTCCAGCCCTTTGTTCAGGGAAAATTTGACAGTACCAGGCTACAGAGATGATGGAACACATTTCCTGGTAGTTGGTGAGAGTTAGGTTTTCAACCACTTCTCTGAAGGGGATGGGCCTGTTCCCTATTGGGTGAGGAGACTTAGGCCACCACCCTCGTGGTTCTGAAGGGATAGGACCTGTATGTCAGAGCTTAGGTAGAAGGTTGCTACCACATCAATGTACCCAGGAGGTTGACACTGTCCACAAGATACTGGGGAAAGTGTGGTCATTACTCCAATGTTCCTGGAAGATGAGGTCTAGAGCTTAGTTGCCACCTAGATGCTTGAAAAGTGTGGAACCAAAAATATTGCCATTGGGCAAACCCTTAGAAAGCATGGGTCCCCATAAGTCCCTGAGAAGAAATCATCATTCTAAGAATGATCTCAGTCTTTGAATCTAATGGAGTATGACCTGCAGGTTTTCAGAACTTTTTGGGAACCATTATGCATGCTTCTCTCCCAATCTTTCCCTATGTTAATGCAAATGTTTATCCTATTTATGTCCCTATTTTTTATCTTGGAAGCAGATAATTTGTTTTCTAAGTTTCACAGACTTAAAGCTAAATGGGAAGTTTGACCCAAGATAAACTGCATGTCTATAACTTATATTTATGTGATTTTATACATAATATTGTTACTGGAATGATTTAAACTTTTTGAATATTGTGATATAATGAAAGCATTTTGCATCTAGAAAGCCTCTTAAGGCTCCTTGGTCCCAGCTTCTTCCAATATCAGCTGTAGGCTGGGCTAAGTATCATCTCTCTCTTGGGGCTCATTTCTCTTTGGGCTCAGCTGCTCTGTTCTCTCCACAAATTCAGCTCTAGACTATCAGGCTCTCTAGGCTTTGTCTCTATCCCTGGAGCTCAATTCTCTCCTGGCCCAGCTACACTGCTCTCTCTCATGTGTTCAGTTCCTAGGCTCAAGCTCAAAAATTCCAACAAACTCCTCTGTGTTGTTGTTTTCTCTGTGAAATGCCCTTGGTGGGTAGGGACTCAATGTCCTACTGATATGGCCCAAACAAAGCCTTAATCATAATTTAATTAAGTAAGAGTGAAACCTCTGAATCCAATACAATGTAATGTACCCAGAAGAACAAACCAATTTACAAACATAATCCAATATCTATTTTTGGAATTTATAAATAATATCAAAATGCTACAACCCTTTTCAATTCTCAGTCTACATATCCAATAATACTGTACCTACACAATCATAATTTTCTTTTATCTCCTTTTTACATTATTTCTCTCCTATGAACTCCTACCTTGAACTGAATTCCTTTGTCCTTCTAGCACACCATATGGCAAATACAACCAATTAGTCACTGCTAGGTCCATGACCATCCCACACTTATTCTTAAAACATATATTTATCTAATGACCACTCCCCCCTTACACTTGAAGATGTTTCCCTGAGAGGAGAAAAATATATGCCCAACCAGATAGATCTCCTTTTTGGAATGACTTGGCTGTGTTATATGAGTCCCTGAGACAGGGATAAATTATGTGGCCACAGCCAAGGAATGTGGTGTTTTTCCTTAAAACTAGAGAGAGGAAAATAGCCAAACTGTATGGCAAAGTACATTTTCAAATTCTATACGGTAAAACTCCTTTGTTTGTTTGTTTGTTTTAAGTTTTTATATAAAGATACTTAGATTACATAAAATCTACATGAAAATTGTAGGGGATTCTGATATGTCTCACTCCTTACCCCACCTACACTTTCCCAATTTAACAACAGCCTTCATTAATGTAGCATATTTGTTAAAATTGATGAACAAATATTGGAGTATTGCCACTAACTGTGGATTAGAGGTTAAATTACATTTTAAACTCTCTCCCCCCTCACAATTTTGTAAGTTATGGCAAGATACATAATGGCCTGTATCTGTCAATGTTTTTCAGGACAATCCATTGTCCTGAGGATGCCCCCATATTACACTTATTTTTCCCCTCTCTTTCCCCTCCGAACCTCTGTTGGCCACTGCCTCCATATCAATGACAAATTTCTTCCATTGTTAGAATAATAAGTCTAAAGTAGAATTACAGTAAGTCTACCCTAGTCCATCATTCATTCTCCAATCCTGAGGATTCTGGGATTGTGGTTCTCACTCCACCTCTTGTTGAGAGGGACTTAGATCCCATGGGGCAGATGGATGGGACTATCTTGCTTGGCAAAGCTCCTTTTACTTTCATGAGCTTTAGAGAGGTTCAGATCCCCTTTAAAGACATTGTTTTTCTCCAAGCCCATTGAGGTGTTAATAACATCACAACTTACTCTATTCAAAGCAAAAACTTCTAGTGGGTTGAAAGGTTGGGCAAGAAAATTGTTAGTTAAATGAGACAAAGATATCAGATAACAATGAGGAGGATAGTGATTATGATTCTCCTTCTGGAGTTTACTTCACTTAATTATAATGTTAAGATCTCATTCCTTAATTGCAATACATGTTCCTATTAAGTTCTTCAAGACATTGTTTTGTATGTTAGTACAAAGTATACAAGATACTACCCATGAATTTGGTTAGTTTCTGTTATATATCTTAAGTTATTTCCCTCATAGCTATTTATGATAAGCTTCCAAATGAAAATTAAGCTTCCACAGGGAAAAATAGAAACATGAGGGCTAAGATATCTTCCCATACTATAAAAACTCATAAGAGACTATTGCCAGACTAGAGACATCTCTAACTGGATTATAGAAAATGCATAACCCAGACTAAACACATAGGTTGTCCTGTTAACCTTGTCATTGGGACAGGTATCTCCTACATTGGAATATATAGTATAAGGTTACAGATGGTATTAGAAAAGGTAGCTTTGAGTTAGAGAAATCTATTTCCCCCCTAAGGCAGGACATCAGCTCACAAGTTGATGAAGCATCAGAACTTTGAAAAATGGCTGTTCAACATTGTTTGTCATTGGATTATATTCTGTCTTCCCAAGATGTGAGCTCTAGTTGGGACCCATTGCTCTGTAACTGAAAGTAGCATGAGAATGTTTAAGAAGAGGTAGTAACAGCAGAGGCTTATGTTAGAGAAACAAGCAAATCAGCTCATATAGCTATTAAATCTCATTGATCTGAGCCTCTTTTTGATTATTTTTTTTGGGGGGGTCATGAAGACCTTGACTCATAGATGTCATAAAAGGGGCACATGTTAGCCTCTTAATCATATTCATAGTACTCCTGAGTCATTGCCTGAACTTTTTTCTCTTCATTGTTATTGCACAGCCACTAACTTGAAAAGTTATATAACTGAGGATACAAAACCAGTATGAAAACCTTACACTTCAGCTAACCCAAGAAACTTGCAATGAAACACAAGAGACTTTGATTTCTGAATGAGAGGCTAACAACATCTTTGGTCAAGTCCTTGTAACTGAGGGATTGACCAAAAGAGGGGAAATTGATAAAATGTATAAAGAAAGCACTAAGTAACCCAGAGAACCAAAAACAAACAAACAAACAAAAATAACAAAAACAAAACAAACAAACAAAAAAATTCTTTTTGAGTTTCCTCTTTATCATTTAAAATTGGAAATTCACACAAAGTTTTCTGACCCAGGTAGTCAATTAAGCCTTAGATCATTACTTTTGACCCAATAGAAAACAAGGTCACCTTCCCTAAACCATGTCATATAAGATGGACAAACTATCATCCAATCAATATGAGTCAAGATAATTTCCTTTTTTTTTGACTAAAAATCATTTGTTATCCCTAGAACTCTGATGCTATTTGCATTATGGCATCCTTTGCTGAAGCAAAACATTGGTGTACCTAATAAAATGCCATGGTCCACAAACTCAACTCCAATTTTTCTTTCACAGATTCATCAGCCTTTCTGATACTTGCAATTGCAACCCTGGACTTGGTACCACTGCAAATCATAAGAATAAAGAAAGTTGAGATGATGTGGGGAAAAAAGAAAAAAAATTGAAATGATGTGGGGAAGAATTTTATAGTTAAATTAGATTCCTCTCCCATTGTAATATCCCCAAATTCAGAAGGGAAAGAGAGAGATCTATCTGCTGGATAGCCTCTATTGGTCACCCCATTTGAAGGTGAGTAAGTCAGTCCTTCATGCGTATGTATCTCCTGGTTTTAGAAAACTAATGCTTCTATCACTTATCCCAATTTCCCATTAAGCCATCATTCTAAGAATGAAAGCACATTCAATATTCAGAAGAAATGGAACTTGGTGGTCCAACTTGGAAGAGTATTTTCTGTTCTGGTTCTTTTTTTTAGCACTATAATAATGTACATCTACCACTAGGTATGCAAAGCAAAACCCAGTCCAGAGTAAATGTCCAGTGTCCATGTATAACCTTCAAGTGCCTCCAGTATCTGTCTGACTTGCTAGCTATGTCTCGTGCTTGGGAATCAGCCCTATACTCATGTTTAGACTCTTTGTCTCTTGTTACCAAAGAGAATAGTTTTCAGCATTTAATGTCTCAGAGGGTGCAAGAAGAATATGTCTAAATTCAACCAGGGGCATATTGAGATATGTAACCCAGAAGAAAGCAGATTCTTATTCTTAATCCCATTCAGGTGGATGTGAACACATTGTAAATAAGACCTCTTGAAGATGTTATTTTTATTTAAGTTGTGACCAACTGAATCAGGATGAGTATTAATCTTATTATTCCTGATCCTATAAAGAAAAAAATCATGAAGAGGAGCTGGGTACTCGGAGTTAGCAGGAACTTAGAAGAGAAAGAATGGACAATGTCACATGGTGGGAAAGACAAGGAAACCTAAAGACTGCAGCCCACCAGAATGCTACAAATCCCAGAAACAAGCAAGCCTTCCAGATTCTGAAATTATGAGATAATGCATTTCTGTTATTTAAGGAAACCCATTGTGTGGTATTTTATCATAGTAGCTCAGCTTAGAAATTAAGGCCCAGCCTATCTTTGCATTATTGTAGGCTCCAATATCCACTGATGTCATGGACCTGGGAACCACCTCAAACAAGCACACTGGGTTAGATACCTACAGGCTCCAATCACCTTCTGGTCATGAAAGGGGGTTCTTGTGAAGGTAATCAACAGTCAGCATGTTCTGTTTTAACACAACCATCAAATTCCCATGGTGATTTCCATGGGGCTCTTCCTCATAGAGAACCCCATTATTAGACAATTGTTCCATAGTCCATGTACCTGATCATATGGCCAGGCTATTGACTACAACCTATGAGTTGATAAAATCAAGATACAGAGACAAAGAGTCTGCAATTCAGCCTACCGAGCTGATTGTTTTTACCCTCATCAAACAGAGTGTTGGCCTACTAAACAGGATGTTGTCCATTAACCTTAGACCTGATATTCTTAACAAAATCCGATTTTTCTGGGTAATCAAGAGCTGTTTACAGGGAAATGGCAATATCTTCCAGCAGCTACTCAGTTGATTCCAAATTTGTTCCTAGAGGAAGAGAGGCACCCTGCTTCAATGTACCTCCTTGCATGGTAGCATGATTCTGTATCAAAATTTTCCATTTTATTATGTAAAACTTCTGGTCATTGCCTATCTTATTAAAGCATTTCTATGAAACCACCCAAGATATCAAGGGTATGTCCTTCAATCATAGGGACAGTGTTAGTTATTTTCATTTTTTAAACAATTTATTGAGATATATTCACATACCATACAATCCATCTAAAGTATGCCTTCAAAGGCTTTTTTTGTAATCAGAACTGTCCCTTCATCACTGCAAGCAATTTTAGTGCATTTTCATTACTCCAAAAAGGAAAATACCATATCGCTTAGGGATTATTTTTTTTATAGCAAATTAGTAATTTCTCTCAAAGGAAAATTTTTGGTCCAAATTCCCAATAGTTTTCACTAAGTAGTTATCATAGCTTTTGCAATAAGCCCCAGTCTACACTCCCACAGAAGTACCATACAATACAGATAATTTGTTCATACAAGGAGTAAAGCTTCTATTCTACACAGTTTCAGATTAACAACTTGTGAGGGCTCAGGAAATCTTATTGGGTTTCATTTAGTACAGGGGTTCTTAACCTTTTTTACTCCATGGATCCCTTTGCCAGTCACGTGAAAACCATGGACTCTTTACTAAGTCCACACTATGCTGTGTGTTATTTAATAAATGTATTACTCCCACACCAAAGCACCCCCAAAACAATAATGTTTTTTTGAATTTCAATTCACATTAATGAACCTCTTGTTAGAACCCCTGATATAGCATGTCGAATCCATAATATTGGCTGAAGGGTAGATTTATGTCTCTCTTTTACAACACTGGGTAGGGGAAAACTTCCTATCAGGCCTAATATTCATGCCCTTAGGATGTTCAGGTAAAAGAGATGCTTCCACTTCACATAAATTCTCTTCAAAAATTCCAACTTCTATCTAGATTTTTTCTATGAGTTCCACCAAATATTCCTTTCCTATATTTTCCCAGTCTAATTGTAGCCTACATTGAGAATTTACCAACTAATATTGGTTTTATAATACTATGTAGTGGAGTTGTTCTCTCATTTTCTGACATTGAACACTCAGGTAAAGGATATGCAACCACTTCATATAAATCCTGTTCAAATATACCAAACTTTACCCAAACTTCCATTGTAATCCCATTATGTTTTTACATAAGTCTGTATACATAATATAACTATAGTTTCCATTAGGACTTTACAAACAGGTTTTGGAGTGACAGATTTTTGCATTTCTCCTATCAAAGAATTCTATGCTCCCTCAACATTTTATCCACTATTGCACATAAGGCCTTGGTCCCTGGGTGTGGGGAAAGAGCTGTCTAGATAAGGACCACAAGGCCTTTTGTCAATCATTTTATTGATTAGATTACAGAAAATCCACCTTGATGATTCAAGGTCAGGTTTCTAAAATTCTTGGTGAATAAAGATATTTTTAAAGGTGGTTTGATTTGGGGTATCAACAGGGTTTGGTCCATCCTACCCCCAAGAGTACCATATTAAGATATTTGTTGTGAGCTTATCAACTTTGACTTTACTCATCTCATGTCTTAATAGGATTTTAAGGATGTTCACCCTCCTCAGATGAGTCCCTTTACTCTAAGTGTTATTTTCATCATTCTTTGTGAATCAGAGTAGCCTTCTTTGCTGTCAGTTGTTTAATCATAAATTTTCTCTTTAGAAATGGCTCTGGAGCTGTTGACTGTACCTCATGCAGTCCAGAAGCTAAGAATACTGTAGAAACAGAATCTGCACCAATAAGTTATTTTAGCTGGGGTGCTGATACTAGAGTCTGTGATTTGGAAAGGCCAGAATTCAAACTAGACCCATGTTTCACTTTCATTTTAGCTATTACAGATAATAATCAAAAGGTTGTATGTTTTACTTTTATCATTACTTTGCATTTCCTTATACATCTAATGAACCAATTCACCAACAATTGGTTCCATCATATCTAACTTCCATTGGTAAATTTTAGCTACACTAACTGATCCAAGCACAGGAGCATTTTAATACCAATCATATCCCCATGATCCCCAGAATCAAATATTTCTCATCACCTGCCCTTTCTTCCTTTCTTTTCTCAAACCACATGTTTCAATAAGTCAGGGTTTTTCTAGTGAATCTTATTTTTCCTGAAACCAACTGCAAAAGGAGTAATCTGACAGAGGCCCAAATCTGAAGTCTCCAGTTGTCCTCTCTCCATGGAGTAGTGTATTGTGTTAATTAATCCTAGCCTAGATGTGTGATAGTAATATGCAAAGAACTTGCTAACCAAGAAAGTTCATGCAAACCTGTGGTGTCTAGTGTTTTTACTGATGCTTATCATACTGCCTTTGTAGCTGATCTTTAGAGTTTAGCCCCTCTCAGAAGTAAGATAAAATTTGGCCTTAAGCCCTCATCATAAATCTCATTGTTATACTCTCTGGTGGCCAAATCCCCCAGGCAAACAAAGACATTCTCATCAGGCAGAATATTTCATGGGAGTACATTTTACTCCTATTAGCTAAAGGCAAAAGCCAGACCTCTCTTTAGTTAAAGTTAAGTTTCATTGAACACTCACATTTCTCAGGATGCTAACGAGGGTATATACATACTTGGATAAAGATGATTTCATGAATCAGTGATTGATTAATTGAAGGAAACCCTCTTGAGTTCCCTGGGTTCTTTTTGCTCAGTGCAGAGAATTGGATTCCAATTCAGGGTTTGGTTATGCAAGAGAAAGTGTTTATTAAGCCAGGAGAGTTCTGGGGACAAAGTCTTAAATCAGTGTCCTCTAACTGCAGGAGTAGTAACTTTATATTGGCTTGTGTAGTGGGATCACTCAAGATTGACAGGTGGGGAGAGGCTGCACTACATACTTTAACATGCTTGGTCATATATTGCATGTACAAAAAGTGGCATCTAAATCCAACACAAAGTTGGAGAGTTTTACAATTATAAAGAGGTAAAGCTCTTCTAAGCTCATATTATCCTACTGAGCTTGCTAAAAAATGTCAAATCGTAGTTTGTGGGGATGTAGATTCTGTGGTTAGCTTCTAACCACAGCTACTGTATTTTTGTTTGGTTGGCTATAGCTACAATGTTAAGATTAGCTTAATAGAGTCTAAAAGAGGAAGACAGAAGTTGGGTGAGGATGATTCATACAAGTGGTCCTTGCATAATTACTTAATTTTTGTGCTTTCATACTTTGATCTTATTTGTTGGGTCCCAGACCATCTTGTTTTGGAGAGCTCATGTAGTTTCCCTTAGTCCATGAACAGAATCTTTCTTATTTAAATATTTATTTTATTTTTAAAGAAGCTTTTTATTACATAAATATTACATTAAAAAATGTAAGGAATTCCTATATGCCTCACTTCCTCCCCATCCCACATTTTCCCACAGTAACAACATCCTTCATTAGTGTGGTATATTTATTACAATTGATGAACCTATACTGAAGCATTGCTACTATAGTCCATACTATAGTTTACCATTCCTGTCTTCCTTTTCTTAACTACTGGCCTTACAAGACCAAGTCCTCACCTTGATATTCCAGATAACTTCAGATCAATATGAGGCCATAGTTGTTTTTACTTTTTCCTCCCTTCTGATAGTAATGACCCTATTTATGAAACTACCTTCTTTGACTCATCTGAACCCATTCACAGTGTTTTGCAAAGGGTGGCTCTGTTCTAGGCTATGGTATCTAATAATATGAATAGTCTATCTGGATTCTCTGGTGAAACAATGGTCACATAGTACCACAATTCTACATGAAAGGAAAGGATTTATTGGCTGCTGAGTCCTATGCACTATATATTATTCTGATAACAGTTTGTATTAAATAGATTGGATGTTATCAGATCATATAAATCGGATCTTAATTGATAATATGATTTTATTACTCTTCTGCAAGAGATAAATTTACCAAAAGTTAAATACACAACTCTCATACAAATTTATAGACTTAACATCTGATAATAATTGATTCAACTCATTAGTGAATTAAACAACAAGATGTTACAACAATGTCAAAGTAAATTTGAATTAAGACACAGAGCTTTTATAGTGGAAAATTATACTGAGATAAGTTTGTTTGTATTTTTACATTTGCTTTTGTTTTTGTTGTCAGATAGAATCAAAACTAGCTTATTGTCTTATTTCTCTACTGGACAGAAGTCATTTGCATCAGAAGTGGACACACATGGACATAAATATTAACATACAACTTCACAGGATCTGGACCCAAATAAATAGTAAAAGGTACTTATAAAAGATGTACATTATTAAAAAGAATTAAATAATTTTTAAGCAGGCCAAGTAAAAGATGCTGCAGTCTGACATTGAAAGGACTTTTCAACCTGATTTTATTTTAATTACTGTTTCAGGTAATATTTTAATAACACTTAGGCCAGAATCAACAGAAACACTGCTTAAGAGATGTTGTTTTTTATTTGAAATGATTACAATGGTGATGATAATATTCCATGTGACTTACATGTATTTCATTTAATCTTTCTAATAATCTCAAGTTAGGAGATTTATTATGCATATTTTATAAGGAGGGATATGATGCTTAAATGAAATAAAATAATATAGGGACATATTACACATTACATGATGACTCAGTCTCTCTGAGGTAGGTAATTGCATCAGAGGCTTTGCATTTTCATGATATGTTACCTCAGCATTTTACACCCTATTGTTAGTTCCCTGATATCTGCTTATGCAAGATAAAAAGCTATTCCCTATCTTTCATGCCCCCCTGAAATTTAATTTAATTTAATTTAATATAAATATTTATGGTTATAATTTTCACACTTTTGATGCATATAGGTCTTCATATGTTGTGTTCTCATATTCTTTCTCAATTTTCTCCTTGGCCCACTAGTTGTCTAAGAGTATAATGCTTAACTACCATAATTTTGTGCCTGTTCTGCTTCTCTGCCTTGTAATAATTTCCAGCTTCATTCAATTGTAGTCAAAGAAATTACACTGTATGATTTCAATCTTTCTAAATTCATTGAGGTTAGTTCTTTGACCTCGCATGTGGACTATCCTGGAGAATGGTCCATGTGCACTCAAGAAGAAGGTATATCCTGTTGTATTTGGGTGTAAAGTTCTGTATATGTCTATTAGGTTTAGATCCTCTAGCACATTATTCAAGATCTCTGTTTCTTTATTAAACCCCAGTTGAGACATCCTGTCTAATGGTGATAATGGTGTTTCAAAGTCCCCTAATATAACTTAGTGACACCTTTTTCTCACCTGAGTTTTTCCAATACTTGCCTGATGTATTTTGTGGCACCCTGGTTAGATGCAGAAATGTATATAATTGTTCTTCCTTCTTGAAAGATTAGCCCTTTTAAAATATATATTTCCCTTCTTTGTCTCTTACAATAGTTTTGCATTTAAAGTCTATTTTGTCTGATATTATTATAGCTAATCCCATACTTTTTTATTATTATTTGCTTGTAAACAATCATTAACTTGTAACCTCCTAATTTCCCTGAGTCTAAGACATTTTTTCTTGTTGATAGCATATAGTTCGGTCATATTTCCTTATCCATTCTGCCAAACTGTGTCTTTTGATTGGAGATTTTATTCCATTAACATTCAATGTTATTAATTTCATGGCAATACTTACATTAGCCATTTTTCTTTAGGTTTCTATATGTCATTTTTCTTTTTATTGCTTTATTTATATTTTTATTTATTCTTACTTATAATTTTCCTTTCTACACTCTCCTCCAGTCCTCTCTTTTTTTTCCTTTCAGCATGCAGAACTCCCTTTAGTAGTTCTTGAATGTCAGATTCTTGTTAACAAACTCTCTTAATTTCTGTTTATCTGTGAATATTTTGAAATCTCTCAGTTTTGAATGACAACTTTGCTGGGTACAGATTTCTTGTCTGGCAGTGTTTTTCTATTAGCACCTTAACTATGTCATAACACTTCCATGTTTTCAAATGAGAAATCAACACTTAATCTTACTGCCCTTCACTTTTCTATGATTGATCTCTTTTATCTTCCTGCTTTCAAGATTCTCTCATTCTGCATGCTTTACAATTTGATAAGTATATGTCTTGGGGTAGGCCTGTTAGGATTTATTCTGTTTGGAGTGTATTTTGCTTCTTGGACATGTACATGCATGTCTCTCCAAAGAGTTCTTAGTATGGTTTGTAAAATTTTTATTGGTGACTAGGCATCTGTTTATCTTGATGGGCTTATTCAGATGGTTAGCTTCTCTTTCTACTCTAAGTTTATTTTGTTTTGTTTTGTGTTAAGGTTCCTCTGAATTTTTTTTTTCCATTTATCCTATATACCCAGTTGTTGTCTGTGTTTCTGCAAAAAAAATATCAAGATCATAGAAAAAAACAGACAGAAGAAGACAAAAAGAATGCTTAAAATATATGGGAAAGGAACCTTAAAATATCCAGGAAGAAAAGAAAATATAAATAACTAATACAAATGAAAAAATAATTTTAAAAAAGGATTAAGAATAAAAAATGTGTTACAGAAAAAAGAAAGATACAATGAAATAAAATACCAGATAGATGAGAAGAAAGAAAATGAGTACCTAACAAGAGAAGGTGGAATGAAAGAAATGCAATGCAAAATGGAGAAAGATAGTAAGAAAAGGAAGAAAATAAGGAGAAAAGAGAGAAAGAAGGAGAAGGAAAAAGGGGTGGGGCGGGGAAACAGGCTTCCCTCTAGGGCACTAACACTGTCTCAGGCTGCCAGTGCTTACCAATCACTATTGCTGCAAGCCTGCCTTCCCCAGGTAAAGTACCTGGATGTAGATATAAGAGTAAGAAATAAAAAAATAACAATAAAATATAATGAAACAAATATCCTAAAAAACAAAACAAAACTCAATCTAAATTCCCAACCCAAAGCTGCTTGTGCTTGTCCTTCAATTCCTCTCCCTTGCAGCTCCTGGGGTGCCTCCCCCCACTCCCTTTATCTCTTGGGACAGTTAGTCTTTGTTTGTGTGTGTGTGTGTGTGTATGTGTTTTTTTTAGGAGGTATAGGGTATTGAACCCAGGACCTTATATACATGAATCCAGAGTTTAACTACTGAGCTACACCCACTCCACCAATTCACCAATTAGGTTGGGCTTCTAAAGACTTCTGAAGGATTGTTGTCTGCCTCTACTAGCCCTCTTTTACCTAATGCCAGTTAGGATTCTAATGTTTTGACATTTGCCATTCCAGACTTCCACTCTCCTGAGCTATTAGACACCTATCAGCCTGACCCTTCACTGATCCATTCCCACTCTCTCCCAGGGTGTGTGTGTGTGCCTGATCAGCTCCTCCATCACCTCTCCCTGGAGCTCTTTCAGAGATGGCTGGTTTCTTTTTTTCCCTTGGTCCACCTGCCCTATCTCCCCTTTCTCGAAGCTCTTCTCTCCCTAATAGGCTGGACCAATTTAAAGGTGTTAGACCCCCATACTTGTTTGCCCCACAACTCTCCCATCTCAAGAGTCTGCTAGGTATTGGAAAAGTCACTTGGTCACCCAGGAAGTGGGGGACTTAACTCACTCTAGGAGTATTTTTTATCAAAATTAGGGGTGAGTATAGGAAAAACATGTACTTTGGTGGAAAATTATGCATTATCTAGATTCTATAGGACACTGCTCCAAATCTAACACAAAGTCAAGGTATGGTTTTGAATAACTCACATCAAATTGCTGGGATACATTTTTATCTTCCTCATAATAATGACACTATAATTTAAAAATCTATCTTATATAAATATATGAACTGCTGATGTGAGGTAATTTTTCAGCATTTTATAGTCAATTTTGAATAGAGACATAAGAAAAAGTCTATGCAAGACAATGCATGCATATTGAATCCATGTATTATTAAAATATAATTGATCCTAAACTTGACCATCATTTGTAATATTTTCCCAAGTCTTATCAGATAAATTTACAAAGGTGATAATGTGAGTATTCTTTGTGAGTAAATTCTGCTAGTTATCAGCACATTAGATCTGGAGCAACACATGAATCAGAGTTGCCTCTGAAGCTCTGAGAAACCATGTTTCTATAATGATGTATACATCTTGTTCCACTGTTCATTAGAATTGGATTTGTTGCAGGGAATAATTAATAGTATGGTAAAGACAAGAGTCATGAAGATACAGAAGTAGGAGTTGTTGAAATAAGTAATTTTAAGCAATAAACAATTTTTATGAGTATAGAGGAATTATATATATATATTCTCAGTCACTACCAGCTAAGAAGAAATTCTCCAATAATAGCTTCATTATAATTTCCCTTGCCATTTTTTATGCCATTTTAAAAAAATTTTGTTGATGTTCTGTGCTTCTATTTTTCCTATTTTTAAAATGAGGATTTTAACTATCTCATGGAAACATTGTCATAGAAAACACATTATAAGTGCAAGTTAAAACCATAACTATAATGATAATTTAAAATATATTATTATATTGTCAGTAATTCAAACTACTAATATGAATTATATACTATGATACCAGTTTAATATGCAGGTTGAATTCTAATGACCTTTCAATTTTCCTTCACAATTAGTTATTTTCTTCACAATAATCAATTGCATCCACACTGCCTCAGGACCCAGCCATTAGATTTCTCACTATTTGTTTGGAGAGTCAAATCTGGAATAATTGGAGAATGCTTAGATTCTTAACTGTGAGAATTTCTTAATCACTTCATGTTTTATTCATGTTTTATTCAATTAATGCAGCAACATCCCACAAGGTAAAATAATGGTACCATAACCCATTCTTCCTTACCTCAAGAATTTGAATTACTTCAAATTTTTTACCTTTTTTTCTTTATAATTTTCCCAATATTTTCAACTATTATTCAAATATCTAGAATAATACATTCTACCATTGTAGACCACTTGAACAAATATGAATTGAATTCTCATGCAAACAGCAAAATAAAGGCAAATGGCCACTACAATTTCTTTTGAATCTTTGTATAACTGGTCTGACATATTTGTGTTACATAATTCATTAATATTGGGATATAGAAAGTAAGAGGAGGGTCTATGTGTAATGCTTGAATTCTCAAGCAAACAGCAAAATAAAGGCAAATGGCCACTGCAATTTCTATAGAATCATTGTATAACTGGTCTGACATATTTGTGTTACATAATTCATTAATATTGGGATATAGAAAGTAAGAGGAAGGTCTATATGTAATGCTTGGAGAAAGGTACTTGGGTAATGGGAATGTGGAAATCATGATTCCTATTACCAATTCAGCAGAAGAGCTTTCTTTGAGCCTTATTAAGACATATTTTGAATGGAAACAGAAAAGACAGACTTTTGTCATGAAGGAATTTGTGAAACTACTGATCAAGCATTGGTGCTTCTGAGGCCTGATAAACAAGTGTGACAAATAGCTGAATAAAATAATCATCTTTTCACTTTAGTAATGATCATAGTGTGGCAGTAACAATGCACAGAATACTGAATGTTCTCATTCTCTCTTTGGCATCTCAAGGACCTTTTGAGATCTTTCAAATCTCAAAAACCAGGATCGTGAGGAGACATGTATCTGGAGATAATGTGTTGTCATCAGTGCACTCTCACAGATTGTTTGCTTATTTCTTGTCTTTCTTACTTTAAATACAAGCTTGGACTTTCTCTTGAAATCATCTATCTAAAATAACTATTGTTTACATAACTGTCCATAGCACAGTGTAAAACTCTCTAGGAAAGGACAAACATGTACGTATCTAGAATGATGTCATGTAACTTACTCTTTGTATAGTTTATATTTCTTTAATATTACACCTAGCACCAGTCCTGAACTCTAATCACTTCATTTATGCAGTAGCATATGCCTAGCATACTCTAGCTCACATTCCTTAACTGAATACTTTTTAATTCATCTATACAGACTAAGGTCTGTTGTCATCCACATATTGAAGCTTCTATGAACCTATATTTTTGACTTGGACAGCATCTTTTTTTCTGTGAAATAACCCAAGCATCTCTAATATTAAAGTATATAAGAACTCTGTGTCTGTCAGGTTTCTCCAGAGAAACAGAAATTGTAGGAGTTGGCAAATTGTGATCTAAAGTCTGAAATTAACAGTAGAGGTTGCCAGGCTAGAATTCCAAGGGGGATTGGTACTGTAGGCTTATTGCAGAATATTTTTCTTTTTTCTGAAAACCTTAGTCTTTGCACTAAAATCCAATGAAGGATTGTGTAAGAGCAATCCAATTATCAAGAGTCATCTCCTTTATTTAAAGTCAGGTGATTGTAGATGCTAATTCCATTTATAAAATACCTCCAAAGGAATTTCTAGGCCAATAATTAGCCAAACAACTGGACATAATAACTTATCCAATGGGCAAATAAAATTAACTATCACACATACTATTAGAATTGCGTGTTAATTTGCAGTCTCCCTCCCTGGATCATAAACCAATAAACATCAGGGTTTCAATTATTTGAATTTCTAGACCATCGTCAGTTAATGCTTGCTCTACTATGAAAATTTATCCATAATCCAGAAACTTCTCACCACCATCACTTCCACCATTATCACTTAATCCTAACACCCATTATGTATCTTCCAGTTCATTTTGAATTCTTCGTAACTTTTCTCCTTATATCTGCCCTTGCCTGGATGCAGAGATTTTTCAAAGGAAAAACCAATATGATATTTAACAAAGATAGCTAGGTCATATCACTCATCTACTTAGAATCCTCTAATTGCTTGTCATTCTACCTTAGGTAAAGACCAAATCTGTGTAGTGGACAACATATCTTACAGACGGTGCCTTTCCATCCCCTTTAGGCCCTACTTAATCTCATTCTCTTTTTAACTCTGATCCATTCTGATTAGCCCTTCTTACTACTCATGCTCTTTGAGTCAGTCAGGTATGACTTGCTTGCAAGGTCTACAGTCTTATAGTTCCCTCTGCTCAGAATGCCCTTCCATCAAATGTCTAAAAAACAGATTACCACCACTTCACCAGGAATATTGTAGCCTTCTCTGAACAGGGCAAGTATTGGCAACCCCCCGTTTTCCTAAATACATGACTTATTTTAAAATTTTTCATGGTACTCATTAAATTATAACATACTTATATGATACAACTTTTCATTATTTTTATTGTTTGTATGCCAAGCACCACATATTTCTTTGAATGGCTGTAACATTCCAGCATAAAACAGTGCCTGAAAATTGAATTAAATCTGATCAATTTAGTACTATCTATTCTCCACAATTTTACAGTAATTTTGGTAGTCTACAATAAAGGGCGGTCATAATGCATCTTGTCATTTATCATAAAGATTAATGAAAAAGTGTTTGATTATGATGTAACAAATTTGTTATGGTTAAGTTCTTGTGTCAACTTGGCAAAGTAAAAGCATCCGCTTATAGAGTGAAGCAAGCAATAGCATGAGACCCAATAAGGCAGTATTCTCTGGTGGTGGGTCGATTACATTGTACCCCTTCCATCATGGAAGGGGCAGAATTTGTTCTAACTGTAAAAGAAACATACTCTGGATATGGGTTTGCCTTCACTGCACACAATTGTACTTACATAATGCATTATACACCAACATAGTGTTCCATATTGCACTGCTTCTGATTAAGGCACTCACTTCATGTTAAATGAAGTGCAGAAATGGGCACATGCTCATGGAATTCACTGATCTTGCATTGTTTCCATTATCCTGAAACTGTTGGATCTATAGAATGGTGGAATGGCTTTTGGAAGGCTCAATTAAGACAGCAACTGGATAGCAAATAATCTGCCAGGCTAGGGAAAAGTTCTCTAAGAGGCCATATGTGTTCTAAATCAGTGTCTACTCTATGGTGCTCTTTCTCTCATAGCAAGAATTCACAAGTCCACAAAAATAATTTTGCTTCCTGTCCCTACACTTTTTTCTTTTTACTTTTTTTTTTTTATTGTGGGTAAAAATCAAAATTTTCACAATACATACCAACATTTGCAAAATGATATATAAATATATATGCATATATGTGCATTCGCTTACAAAAATGTTATATATATTAATATATTTTAAAAGGTGCTTAGATTACCCAAAATATTACACGAAACCCACTGGGATTCCCATGTTGCCCACCTCCCACACCTCCCACCACATCCCACACAAACATCTCCCACAAGTGTGGCCCACCACCCTCAATGGACTTACACATCCTGGGGCCTTGCCACCAACCATAGACCACAGTTCACATCGTAGACCACACTCTCTCCCACACAGTTCTGAGTGGTGTGTGCTGATTTAAAATGGCCTACATCCATTGTCCCTACACTTTTAAAATCTGCTGGTCAACAGGTCTTAGTTACAAAAAGAGTAGTGCTCCCAGAAGAAGACAGAACAAAGATTCCAACCAACTGAGCATTAAGATTGCCACTCAACCACTTTGGGATCCTCATGCCTCTTAAACAACAGGCAAGGGAGGTAATTACTGTACTGGTTGGGGTGATTGATCCTGATAATCATGGGAAAATAGAAAAGCCACTATACAAGGGAGTTAAAGAAGAATTTGCTTTGAATACATGAGAACTCTTAGAGCCATTTTAGGTACTGTGAACTCTGATTAAAGGGGGAAAAGGTAAAGACAAATGAGTGTATATGGCTAAGAGACTTCAAAGTGAGCCACGAAGTCATCAGAGAGGTAACGCTTATGCAGGTCTCAGCACAATCTCATAAATGACCAAGGTAGATACTACCCCAAATAATGGGGATCTTGTGGGCTCTGGAGACACCAGGAAGTATGGTCATGACAGATAGCTCTGGAGTTTGGTGCCTTGCCAGAGACTCTACTTCAGAGTTTGTGCTCACAAGTGTAATGGAGTTGGACTTAGATGTGACTTCTCTACACATGCCTTTTCTGTCCCTTTTATTTGAACCTATAGTTGGTGCTGCAGTTGGTAGGTTTACATCCAAGAGACTTTAATCTCTGGGCTGTCCATGTGCCAGTTGGGCCCTGAAATTCAACGGAGTTGCAATGCCTACTCTACAGTTCATTGGGCTCACCCAGGACAACTAACAAGGAGATTATGATGGACAACGAACATGCCAAAGAACTGAGAGAGTTTGCAACTGAGCAAGAGAGTCCCATACCTCTGCCCCATGGGATCAAAACCTCCTCTCAATTAGAGGTGGAGTGAGCAACAGCATCCCATAGTCCTCAGGATTGGGGAAAGAACTATGGACTAAAGTGGACTTACTGGTATTCTACTACGGACTTATTGTGAAATAAGAAATTATATCATTCATGTGGAGGCAGTGGCCACCGGAGGTTCTGAGGGAAGGGAGAGGCAAATACAGGTGAAATGTGGGGGCATTTTGGGGACTTGGGAATTTTCCTGAATGGCATTGCATTGGACAGATATTGGCCAATGAATGCTTTGCCATAACCTGCAGAATTGTGTGGGAGATAGTGTAAACTACAATGTAAACTATAATCTATGCTTAGTGGCAATGCTCTAAAATATTTTCATCAATTTTAATGAATGTGCCACACTAATGAAGGATAATGTGGGAAAATGTGGGCGGTGTCTGACGAGGGTCATAAGGGAATCCCCTATAATTTTCTGTAACATTTATGTAATCTAAATTCTTTTTTTAAAAAAATAAAAATAAAATTACATTTTAAAAAAGTAAAAGGAGAACTACAACAAATCAATACCGGCAGGACTACAAATGGTCCAGAAACTGAAGGTGTGTGTCACCCCACCAGGCAAAGAACCATGGCCAGCTGAGGTGCTTGCTTAGGGTAAAAGAAGTATGGAATGGGTAGTGGAAGAAGCAGCTAAGACCATGTGACCAGTTACAAAAATGAAAACTATAATGAATATAAATATTCATTCCTTGTTTTATTATTAATATGCTTGTATGTATGCAAAAGTCAAATCTTTTAGTTTTCTTTCTTATATTATCCTCTAGTCATATTCAGAAGTTTATTTAAATTATGCCAAGTATTTACATTATAGTATATCAAGTTTAAGAGGGACTATTGCCCAAGAACTTGCACCATCTTCTGGGGACAGTCAGTGCATTTCTAGTTGTGTATATGACAATTCAATATTGTTAGGTGAAAATATGACTTTTCTTTGACAATAGTTGGATTGTAATGGTTGCAGATTGCAGAGTCCAGTTGCTTGATCAAGCAAACACTGGCCTGATGTTTACCGTGAGTATATTTCATGGATTTAAATCATCAATAAGTTGATTGCATCTATGTCTGATTATATATACAATCAACAAAAGAGATTGCCTTAAAAAATGAGCAAAGTCTCATCCAATCAGTTGATGCCCTTAAAAAGAGAATGGAGACTTCGGAAATCGGAAGGAAGAATTTCCATCTATACATGTCAGCCAGCTTCCCCTGGTGAATTCATCCAAAACTTTCATGAGCGTTCTCAGATTGTAGCTTGCATCTTACATCCCCATGATTGTATAAGTCAACCCCTATAAATAAATTTCAAAGTAACTCAGGTTGTTTCTGTTTTGATGGAGAAATCCAACTAATAAAAACCTCAGTATGAAATTTGAGCTTTATGGGAACTAAAAGCAAAATTATTATACTTTATTATGTACATTGTATACAATGTTTCAAATCATAATAAAATATAAAATAATACATTCATGCTGGAATGTGACTATCTTATAATTCACATGGGGATGAAGAAGAAATAAAAGATTACTGGAGGATTTTACAAGAGTATTCTTTTCCTCATTTTCTTTAAAAAATATATTGGGATATACCAGTTCTAGGGTAATGAAAATGTTATAATAGTTTTATTCTAGAATGACTATGAATTTGTTTTATATTCAGATCTATAAACACTCAATAAATAATTTTTGATTTTATTTATTCCACATTACTATACAGATAACATTGACACTTGTGTTGCTATGACCATCATAAACCAGCTCACTATTTTCTTTATTTTTAAAGAAGCTTTAGATTATATAAATGTTACATTGAAAATATAGAGAATTCCCATATACCAAACTCCCTACCTCACCCACAGTTTCCCCATTATCAACATCTTTCATTAGTGTGGTACATTTATTATAATTGATGAACACATATTAAAACATTACTACTAACCATGGTCTATAGGTAAAATTAGAGTTTACACTTTGCCCAGAAAAATTTTATAGGTTTTGACAAAATGCATAATGGCCGATATCCATTATTATAATATCACACAGAACAATTCCAATTACCTAAATGAGCCCCATGGTGGACCTTTTCTACCTGTTCACTCACTTCAAACTTCTGGTGCCCACCACCTTTATATTAATGTTACAATTTCAAAGTATTTTTATTAAATTTATTTTTATATCAATATTATAATTTACTCAGTTAATGCAAGATAACTAAATTAACAATAAATCAAATTTAGTCAGCAGTTACACCCACACCCCTTAATTTGTTGATTCTTCAAACTTGAGGAATTTGGTATGATATTTAATCTTTCTGCTTCAGGCTGAGAAGGAATGTCAATATTATGGGACAGAAGAATGGAGCTGTTTTGCTTGCTGTTGAAGATACTCCTTGCTTTTGGAATGGGTCTGGTCCATCATTATCATTTTGTAGTTGTCCAGGGCAGGCCCAAAGAACTGGAGAATAGATTTTGGCTATATATCTACTGGATGTCGGGCTCAACTGGCATAAGAACATTCCAAAGGTTTTAAGCCTGTCAAAAATATACTTAATAGGTACTATGAAAATTATATGTTCAAATAAAAGTAGTAGAAGCATCATGAATAAGCATCATGTTATATTGGAGAAATAACATTCCATTGGCCAATATATTTATCCTTGTGCCAATGCCATGTTGTTTTGACCACTGTAGCTTTGTAACGTGCTTTATGAGTCCTCTCAAGATGTTTTTGGATATTTGTTGCCACACATTTTTTCAAATAAATTTGAAAAATGGCTTTTCCATATATGCAAAACTGCTGTTGGCATTTTTATTGGGGTTGTTTTGAATCTGTAAATCAGTTTTTGTAGACTTGACATCTTAATATTTAGTCTTCCAAACATGAACACAGAATGACCTTCAATTTATTTAGTTTATCTTTGATTTTTTAAGCAGTGCTGTGTATTTTTTTCTGTACAAGACCTTTGCATCTTTACCTAAATTTATTCCTAGATAATTGATTCTTATAGTTGCTATTGTAAATTGAACTTTTTCTTCAATTCCTCCTCAGACTGCTCATTACTATTGTATAGAAACACTACCAATTTTTGCATGTTGATCATATATCCTGCCACTTTTCTGAACTCATCTATTAGCTCTAGTAGCTCTGTGGTAGATCTCTCAGGACTTTCGATACACAAGATCAATTCAATGGCTAATTGTGCTCGTTTTCTTCTTTTTATTCCAATATGGATAACTTTTATTTCTTTTACTTGCCTAATTGCTTTTGCAAGAAACTCTAAGTAATCTTGAATAATAATGGTGACAGTGGGTATCATTGTCTTGTTCTAGATATTAGAGGAAAAGCATTCAATCTTTCACCACTAAGTATGATGTTAACTCTGGCCTTTTCATATATGCCCATCCTTGTCTTGAGGAAGTTTCCTTCTCCTCTTGGCTTTCAAAATGTTTTTATGAAGATAGTATAATGGATTTTAGGAATCCTTTTATGCATTGATAGAGATGGTCATGTAGTTTATCTCCATCAATCGGTTAATATGGTGTATTGCATTAATTGATTTTCTTGTGTTGAACTGCCCTTGCATACTTAAATGAAACCCACTTGATCATTGGGAAGAATTCATTTAATGTCTTGTTGGATATCATTGGCAAGTATTTTGTTGAGCATTTTTACATCTAAATTCATTAAAGCATTTTGTCTGTCATTTTCTTTTCTTATAGCATCTATTTCTGGCTTTCATAGTAGCCTGATTCTTCACTGAATATGTTAGGTAATCTCCCTTTTATTCAGTTTTTTGAGGATTTAGAGCAGGATTGGTATTAGTTATTTTTGGAATGTTTGGTAGAATTAAACTGTGAAGCCATCTGATATGATGACTTTTCTTTTTCAGAGATTTTTGATGACTAATTCAATTTCATTACTTGTCATTCCTCTATTAAGGTTTTATATTAAATCTAGAGTCAATTTAGTTTGTTTATGTATTTCCAATAATTCATCCCTTTAATCTCGGTTGACGAATTTTTGGCATGCAGGTTTTCATATCCTCTTACAACCTTTTTAATTTCATGGGAGCAGTTGTGATGCCCCTCTCTCCTTCTGATTTTATTTGCCTCTTCTCTCTCTCTCTCCTTTTTTTTTTTTTTTTTTTTTTTTGCTATTCTAGCTAAGTGTTTGTCAGTTGTATCTCAAATAACAGCTTTTGTTTTGTTAATTCCCTCTTTTTTTTCCCTGTTATTGTAGTACTTGACATATTTTATTTCTGCTCTAATCTGTTATTTCTTTTCTTCTGCTTCAGAGGGATTAGTTTGCAGTACTTTTACTATTTCCTCCAGATGTGCAATTTGGTCTTTGATTTTAGCTCTTTCTTCTCTTTTAATGTACGCATTTAGGGTTATAATTTTCCCTCTTGCTGCTGACTTCAATGCCTCCCAAAATTTTTGATATGTTGTGTTTTCATTTTCATTTTCCTTGAGATAGTGACTGATTTGTTTTGCAGTTTCTTCTTTTACCCACTGATTATTTTAAGAGTTTGTTGTTTAAAATTCATATATTTGTGAATTTTCTGTATATTTGTGTCTTTTGTCCTTATTTCCAGATTAATTCTATTGTGGTAAGAGACAAAGAGCTTTTTTATTATTTTAATCATTCTAAAATCATTGAGACATGTTCTATGATTAACTTCTGTTCTATCTTGGATAATCACCCATGAGCATTTGACATCAATGTATATTTTGCTGTTTTGGGATGCTATATTCCGTATATATCTTTTAGGTCTAGTTCTTCTAATGTATTATTCAAGATCTCTTTTTTTATTGATCTTCTGTCAAAATGTTCTATCTATTGCTGAGAGTGGTGTATTGAAGTTCCCCATTATGATTGCAGAGGCATCTATTACTCCCCTGAATTTTGTGAGTGTTTGCTTCATGTATTTTGTGATGTCCTGGTTAGGTGCATAAATATTTTCTTTTTCTTTCTTCTTGGTAGATTGTCACTTTTATTAACATATAATGGCCTTCTTTGTCCCTTATAACAGTTTTGTATTTAAAGTCTATTTTATCTGATATAAGTATAGCAGCCCCAACTCTTTTTTGGATACTATTTGAATGGAATAGCATTTCTCAAACTTTCACTTTCAATGTATTTGTGATACATTAAACACACCAATTAGGAGATATAGATTGACAGAATGTATATTTTAAATATAAACCATCCACGAGGGAGAGGGGCAGAAAGACAAGAGGTCAAAGGAAAACCATGTTACTCACCCCTGTGGCTGAGAATGGCACATATGCCACATCCTCAAGGTGAATAGCCTTGGTAAAACTCCTGGCTCACTGCAGTCAATTGAGTGGGACAGAACATACTCTTTCCTGGAAGAGGGTCTTGTGGAGGGCAGAAGGTAGTTTCCTTTCAGTAAGTTTAGACAGCTGAGCCTCCACTGAATCTCAAAAAATTACCCAAGCCAGCACTGAAGCAGACCCATGGAGAGGTGAGGAGGATCTGATCCAGCAGGCAGTCATACCCAACTGCCCTGGATGAGAAAGGAATTATTTCAGTGAAGGGGCTGAGACAGGCACCTAACCAGTCCTGGAGTGAAGGAAGCCAAGAGAAGTAGCTGAAAAACTGTTAGAAGCCCAACTTTCCTGAAAGAAAGGGATCAGGGAGAGATTATAAGCTTTCAGAAGGCTTCATAACCTGTAGAGTGGGTTTACTTCAGTATAGGAACACCTGTCTAACATATACGAGGTCTCTGGTTTGATTCCTGGTACCCCTAATGAAGGGATCCAGAGAGTGATCCATTGGGTTGTCAGACACTCAGTCAGCACCTTACAACAAGGATCTCATAGGCTGAGATTTTTTTCTTTTAGTTTATTTATCTGTTGATTTTTTTTAGATTATTATTATTTCCTTATTTTATTTTTATTCTTTATTTTATTCACTAAAACTGGTTACTTTACTTGTAGAAAGCAGGCTGCAGGGTGCTTGACTGATGAACATCAACAACCTGGGATGTTTACTAGGGGACTAAGAGGGAAGCCTGTTTTTCTTGGATTTTTATTTTGTTTTTTGTTATTGTTATTTTTTTCTCTTTCATTGTTTCCTCTTTCCCTTTTCCTTATTTGTTCTCCTTAGTTTCTTTATTTTTTTACTTTCATTTTTCTCTCTTCAACTGCTTTCTTTATTCTACCTTTTCCTGACTGGTTTTCATTTTGTTACTTTTCTTTTGCTTTTTCTTCTCTTCTTATCTTTCCAGTGTTTTATTTTATTCTCTTTTTTCTTGTTTCTTTTCTTCATTCACACTTTTTTCACTTAATTCCTTTTTGTTTTTTATGATTTTTTATTCTTATTACTTAATTATTTCCCTGGGTCTTTTGTGGTTCCTTTTCTGTCTTTTTAAAAATTATTGCTATAATTCTTCTCCTTTTCATCGCTCTTTTTTTCTATGGTTTTAATATTTTTCAAGGCAACATAGATATAACTACAAGGCTATAGAATAAGAAGAAGCAAATGTCAAAAAGGATCCTTACCACACAAAAATAAACAAAATAAAACCTTAGTGTAGAAAGAGAAGGTAACAATCTGAATAAGCTCATCAAGATAAACAGATGTCTAGACACAAATAAAAAATTAAAAGTCATACTAAAAAACAAGAAGAAATGGCCCAGTCTAATGAACAAACTAAAATAAACAGAAGAAGATGAACAATGTGGAAAAACTAACCAAAAATGTCAAAAAAATAACATGAATTAACTTAGTGAAGTGAAGGTCGATATAAAGGATACTAAGACTATAGTGGGGGAACATACTTAAGGAATCACAAATATACCTAAAAAGATAATAGATCTGATGGTGATGAATGCACAATGCAAGAAATAAAAAATATGCAATTAACACATAACAGCAGATTTGAACTGGCAGAGGAAAAAATTAGTGACATCAAATACAGTACAAGTGAAATCAGGCAGAAAGTAGAAAAGATAGCTAAAAAGAAAAAATTCAACAGGGACAGAGGTAATTGAATGACAACATGAAGTGCATAAACATATGCATTATAGGCAACACATAGTTAGAAGGGAAAGTAGGCAGGAAAATGTTGGAAGAAATAATGGCTGAATATTTACCAACTTTTTGAAGGACATGGATGTACATGGCCAGGAAGTGCAGTGCACCACAAACAGTATAAATCCTAAGAGGTCTACCTAAAGACATATAATTATAAATTTGTCAAATAATCAAGAGAAGAGGAGAATACTGAAAGTAGCAAGAGAAATGAGATCCATCACATACAAACCAAGTTCAATAAAATTAAGCATTGATTTCTCATGTGAAAACATGGAGGACAGAAGGCTGGGCTATCATAAAGGTAAGAAACTAAAAGAAAAAAAAAAGAAAGAAACACAACTGCTGTATCTTACAAAGCTGTCCTTCAAAAATGAAGATGAGTTCAAAGTCTTTACAGAAAAACAAAAACTGGTAGAATATATTGCCAAAAGACCAGATTTGCAAGAGTTACTAAATGGGATACTGCAGCCTGAAAGGAAAAAACAAGGGCAAGAAATTTGGAAAAGGGTTTAAAAATGAAGATTTTAAAGAAGGGTAAACTAAAGGATAAGGAGGCAGACAATAGAATGATATGACAACAAAGAACTGAAGATCAAAATGGATTAAGCAAATAATGCCTTTGCAGTAATAATGCTGAATGTTAATGGACTGAATACCCCAATCAAAAGACATAGAATGATAGAATGGATAAAAAAATATGAGCCAACTATATGTTGTCTACAAGAGACCTACCTCAGACATAAGGAAACAGCCAGGTTAAAATTGAAGGTTAGAAAAAAGGTATTCCATGGAAATAGTAACAAAAAAGTGCTGGAGTTAACCAGGTAAATGTGAAATAACAACATTATAGTACATGAACAATAAATACTAAATGCAACTGGCAAATTGTTCCCATCATAAGTATTCTGTAATTTTTTTCATACAAAATAAATCCTTGCTTTTATTTGAGCAAGGCTGGAGAAGTTATATATTTTTGGATACTTCATTTTTTAACCTTTTCTTATTGATAATCTTTAATTAAAATAATCTATATGGATCTACAATCTTTTAGCATGATTACTCTTAAACAAGATTTTGAGTTTTTCTGCCTCATGAAATTATGAGTTAGTAAAATGTTATCTGCTGTAATTCAATTCCAAAATAAGAATATAAATATCTTGAAAGAATTATGGCCTAAACAGAATTTAAATAACTGAACCAACAATTGTTTTCATATTTAGAGATTATTAAGTCCAATAGTTTGAGTTGTAATATAGAAATTAGAATAGTTTTAAATAATTTTGTTTATATTTTAATTATTATTTACATTTATAAATGTTTGTTGTTATGCTATCTATTTTTTTTATAGTTGATTATAGTAACTATAACCTGGTCATGCACTCTCTTTTAAAATTTGTAATTTCTTTCAATCTATTTTTTTACTTATTTTACATTTTTACAATAAAGGACTTTTTAAATGCTAAAAAAAAGCCATTGATTATACACTTTGCATAGATCATCTGGTATGTGAATATATCTCAATAATACTGTTTAATAAACAAATAAATAATTGGGCAAGAATAGCCAGAAATAGCAGCTACGTATAGCAGGGGAAACAGAGATTCAGGAGTGAGAAATTTTCTTGTTTGTCTTTTATTTTTGTTTATTATTATTATTTTGAAATACTGAAAATGCTTTAATGATGATTGAAGTGATGACAGCACAAATACGTGATTATACCAAATACCATTGATTGTACACTTTGGATAAATTATATGCATTATTGATATATATCAATAAAATTGATTTGTTTAAAAAATCTGACATACATAAATATAAGGTAAATATGGCAAATATAAATAATGCCTTGACAGTAATAACATTGAATGATAATAGATTAAACTGCCCAATCAAGAGACACAGATTGGCAATATTGATAAGGAAATATGACCCAACTATTTTATATGTTGTCTTCAAGAAACTTACCTTAGACCCAGGAATGCAGAAAGGTTGCAAGTCAATGGTTGGAAAATGATTTTATTGCAAACAATAACCAAAAAAGGGTGGGAGTAGCTATATGCTAATGTTGGACAAAATAGACTTTGCATGCAAAACTTTTGTAAGAGTCAAAGAAGGATGCTATATATTAATAAATGGTCTCATCTATCAAGAAGAACAATCATAAAAATGTATTCACCTAAACACAGTGCCCTGAAATACATTTGGCGAACATTGGAAAAACTAAGTCGATAAATAGATGCCTCTACAATTATAGTAGGTGACTTTACTATACCATAATCACCTTTAGATAGAACATCTAGATAGAGGGTTATTAATAAACAGCTACACTGAATAATAATTTAGAGGATCTAGACCTAATTCATATATACAGAACATTACAGCAAAATACAGCAGGATATACATTCTTCTGGAACGCACATTGATTATTCCCCATGAATGATCAATATGCTACGTCACAGAACAACTCTCAGTGAATTCAGGGAGATTGAAATTATACCAGGTACTCTCTATGACCACATAGGAATGAAGCTGGAAATCAGTAATTGGCAGAAAACTGGAATAGACACAAAAGTATGGAAGTTAAACAGCACACTCTTAGATAATCTGTGAGGCAAGGAAGAAATTGTAAATGATATTAAGTACCTTGGAATGAATGAAAATAAAAACACAACATATCACAACCTATAGGATGCAGCAAAAGCATTTCTGAGAGGGAAAATTATAACAATAAATGACTATATTAAATGACAAGAAAGAGCTAAAACCAAAGACCTAACTGTACATCTGGAGTATTTATAAAAGAACAACAAACTAATCCCAAAGCAAATAGAAAGAAAGAACAAATGCAAGCGTAGAAATAAATGATATTGAGAACAACAACAGCAGAAAAAAAAAAAAAAAAAAAAAAAAAAAGCCTAGAGAAATTAACAAAACTAAAAGCTCTTTCTTTGAGAAGATTAATAAAATTGACATACCTTTAGCTAGACTAACAATGAAAAAGAGAGAAGATGCAAACACATAAAATAAAAACGGAAGGGGATATCACCACTGATGCCACAGAAACAAAAAGAATCAAAAGAGAATACTTTGAAAAACTGTATGCTAACAAGATGGATAACTTAGATGAAATGGACAAATTTCTGGTAATATACAAGCAGCTTATGATTATGAAAGAAGGAATTGATTAACGCATTAGAGAAATCACAAGTAATGTGAATGAATTAGTCCTCAAAACCTCCCAACTAAGAAGAGGCCAGGACCAGGTGACTTCAAAGGTGAATCCTACCAAACATTCTGGAATAAAATAACAGCAATACTAGTTAAACTCTTCCAAAAAATATAAGTGAAAAGAACATTGCTTAAATCATTGCATGATGCCAGCATCATCCTAATACCAAAAAGCCATACAAAGACACCACAAGAAAACTATAGACCAATTTCTCTAAAGAATCTGTATGATAAAATCCTCAACAAAATACTTGCTAATCATATTCAACAAAACATCAAAAGAATTATACACTGTGACCAAGTGGAATTCATCCCAGTTATGCAAGGGTGGTTTGACCTAAGAAAATCAATGTAATACACCACATTAACAGATTGAAATACAATAATCACATAAGAATCTCTATTGATGTAGAAAAAGTATTTGGCCAAATTTATCACCATTTCTTGATTTAAAAAATTCAAAAGATAGGAATAAAAGTAAACTTCCTTAACATGATAAAGGGTATATATGAAAAACACAGCTAATATCATATTCAAAGCTGTAACTCTAAAGACTTCCCATCTTAGATCTGGAAAAAGATATGGATAACCACTCTTGCTGTTCTTATATAACTTTGTATTAGAAGTACTTGCTCAAGCACTTAGTCAAGAAAAAAGCACAAAAGACATCCAAATTGGAAAGTAAGAAATAAAAATTTCAATTTTTGCAAATGATAAGATTCTATATGTAGAATGCCTTGAGAACTTTACAGCAAAGCTTCTAGAGCTGATAAATAAGTACAGTAAAGTGGCAGGATATAAGATAAACATGGAGAAACCAGTAGCATTTCTGTACACCAATAATGAGCAATCTGAGGAGGAAATCTAGAAAAAAATCATTTACATTAGCAACTAAAAGAATAAAATACCTAGAAATAAATTTAACTAATGATTTAAAGGACTTGTACACAGAAAACTGCACAACATTGTTAATGGAAATCAAAGATGTAAATTAATGGAAAATATTCCATGTTCATGTTTTGGAAGACTAAATATCATTAAGAAGTCTGTGGCACCCAAATTGATTTACAGATTTAATATGATCTCAATAAAAATTACAAGAGCATATTTTACTGAATTGGAAAAGCTAATTGTGAAAATTATTTGGAAAGGAAGTGGCCCTCAATAGCAAAACATATATTGAAAAAGAGAAATGAAATTGGGGGAATTATAGTACCTGACTGTAAACATATTAGAAAGCTACAATGGTCAAAACTGTGTGATTTTGACACAAGGATAGACAAATGGTAGAATGAAACCAAATTGGGAGTTCTGATATAGATCCATGCATATACAGTAAACTGATATTCAGCAAGGCCACCAAGCCTACTCAGCTAGGAAAGAATGACCACTTCAACAAATGGTGTTTGGAAAACTGGAAATCCATATTCATCTTATGTCTTATACATAATTTAACTCAAGCTCAAAGACCTAAACATATGAGCCAAGACCATAAAGCTCCTAGAAGATAATGTAGGGAAGGGTCTATGAGCTCTTATATTAGGATATGGTTTCATAAACTTTATATCCACAGCACAAGCAATGAGAGATAAAGTAGGTAAATTGGACTTCCTCAAAATTAAAAACTTTTGCATGTCAAAAGAGTTTGTCAAGAAAGTGGAAAAGTCTTCCAAATGAATGCAGATACATACTATCAGAAATTGGTTGGCTTTTATATAGGGTATTTATTTTAGGTAAAATCTTGCAGTTACAAGACCTTAAAGAGTCCAACTAAAGGTGGGTCTCTCACCAAAATCAGTTGCCATATGTTGAAGCAAGATGATTGTTGATCTCTGCTGGGTCTCTCCTTCTGGGTTATCCTCTTCCTCTTGAGGCTTCATGGGCCCAAGTTCTTCCCAACCTCAGCTGTAAGATGTCATAAGGCTTGTCTCTCATAGCTTCTCAGCTGCTCAGCTGCACTATCTTCAACTACAAAACAACAGGTAAATGGCTCATATCTTTTCCTGTGGCTCCAGGGTCAAAACTGACAAAGTTCTCTCCTATGGCATCTATGGAGCTCTCTCTTCCCACGTGCCTTCTTAAGTGAGTGTCCATTTACATAGGCTCACCAAGGGGGTGTTGATTCAACCTGAGTCATGCCTTACTGACTTGTTCCAATCAAAAGCCCTAAATTGATTTTTATCAAATAAACTTGAAATCTTTGAATTTTATAAAATCAAAGTGCATCACACCCAGAGAAACAGACCAGTTTACAAACATAATCTTTCTCTTTGTTGGGATTCGTAACTAATCTCAAACTGCCACACTACTCAAAGGGAGAAAATATTTGGTAACCACTTATCTGATAAAGGACAAATATCCAAGATATATGAAGAAATCCTACATCTCAAAAATAAAAAAGACAAGCAAGCCATTTTAAAAATGGACAAGAGATTTGAATAGACACATCTCTAAAGAAGAAATACAAATGTCTATAAAGTACATGAAAAGATGCTTAATATCATCAGCTATTAGGGAAATGCAAATTAATACTACAATAAGATATCATCTTCCAACTATTAGAATGTTGGCTATTAAAAGAAAAGAAAAAGAGAGGAATAGAAGTGTTGGAGAGGATCTGGAGGAAAGGAAATACTTATAAACTGCTGGTGGGAGTATAGAGTGGTGCAGCCATTGTGAACAGTTCCTCGGGAACCTAAATTAGAACTTCCATATGACTCATCAATCCCACTTCTGGATAGAGTATATACACAGAAGAATTGAATGCAAGGACATGAACAGATATATGCAAACCAATGTATATAGTGGAACTATTCACTCTTGCCAAAAGGTGGAAGCAACACAACTTTCAATCAACAGATGAATGGATAAGCAAATCGTGGTATATACATACAATGGAATATTACTCTGCTGCAAGAATTATAGTAGTATTAACACAAAGGACAACATGGAGGAATCTTGAAGACCTTATGTTAAATGAAGTAAGCCAGTCACAGCCGGAAAAATATTACATGGCCTTACTGATAGGAGTTAAACAATTATAGCAGACTCAGAGTTAGAGTCTCAAAGATAAGTTATCAGGGATAGAAAGGGACTAAAGGGTGGTGAGCTTATGATCAATATGGACAAAACCTATGTAAGGTGCAAGGAGTAAATTGGACATGGATGGGTGTGAGAGTAGTGCAGTAATGAGAGGGGGTTTGACAGTGATGGAATGTGAGAAGGAATAGTGTGGGGTGTTGGGTTGGACTATACATGGAACATGGGGGAGGGCTCAAAGAAAGAGCAGGTGAAGTGTGGGGATTTGTAAGTCTGTGGTTTAAACTATATTGGTAAGTATGTTCTTTGGCAAATATTTCAGGGGAAGGTTAATGGTGCAGGTTGTCATGGGTAGTGGAATATGAAGGATAGGGTGCACATGGGGCATGTTCCTATGGAATTTGAAGGTGTTCATCTTGTTATAATGTGTTATCTCAGTGGTTGGAGACCCACTCAATAAACAAGAAGATATTAAACTTCTGTCCTGGGGTGTCCTGCTATGTTCTGAATTAGAGGAGCAAGAATCTCTCAGGAATACAAGCAGTGCCTAATAAAAGATACCAGAAAATATGTCAAACACTCAATATTATGCATGTACCTATGAACTTTATTCTTCAAAAATTGGAAGTTAGTATAGGTTCCAATGTGAGGGGGAGGGAAGAATACCATAGATAGAATATAGAGCATTTTTAGGGCATTTTAATGTTTTGCATGATCTTACAATGGTGGTTACAGGTCATTTTAAATTTTGTCAAAACCTATAAATGTGTGTGTTGCAAAATGTAAATAATAATGTAAACCATTAACCATGATTAGGAGCAATGTTTCAATATTTGTACATCAATTCTAACAAATATACCATATACATATAAAATATTAATATGGGAGAGTGGAAGATGAGAAGAGGGTTGGGTATATGGGAATACTTTATATTTTCTTCTTCTTCAAAGAATAAGCAATAGATTAATACATTGGGGGAACATATGGAAGACATATTCACTGTACATATAAGATAATAGATCTTATGGTGATAAAAGACACAATAAAACGTTTATTTTATTTTTAATTTTAATTTTGCATTTTATTCATGGTTATATTTTCTTATTATTTTATTGTTCATTGTTTTCCTTTGTTTTGTGGGAGGTTTTGGATCACAGAAGTGTCACCTCTATGGCAGAGGAGGATCACTGGTGTGGGGTATCAGTAATGGGGATGTGTGGGTGGGGTGCACCTAGGGCAAGCCTCTATGGTATATGAATATATTCAAGTGCTCATCAGATACTTTCTCAGTGATTGGAGACCCCCACAATAACTGAAAGAATATTGATATCTGATCCTGGGAAGTACTGGTACATTCTCTAATATAGGGGCAAGTACACCCTGAATGTATGGACAGTGCCTAATGAAGGAGGACTGACCATTATGCCAGGCCCTTGATATTGATGATTACACTCATGAACCTTCTCTTGTGAAATTGAAACTTAGCCTATTTTTACATATTGCCTAAGATTTACTACCTGAGTACCTCCTTGTTGCTCAAGTGTGGCCTATCTCTAATTTGAACAGGCATAGGGAAAAAATAAGCAAACTCAGTAGATAAATGCACTACCTTCCCTCCAGCATGGTACATGACTCCCTGGGATGAACCTCCCTGGCACCAAGGGAATACCACTGCCTTCTCACCTCCATGGTTTAAGATTAGAAAGCAGCATTTAATCTTATCAAGCATCCCTTTTTTTGTGATGGATCACTTTTGCTGCTTTCAGGTTTCACTATCTCTGGCATTTTACTACCTGACTATTATGTTTCTGAGAGTAGTTTTGTTAGTATTTATTCTATTTGGAATATGTTGTGCTTTCTGGGCATGTGCATCCATGTCCCTCAAAATAGTTGGGAAATATTTCCCCATTATTTCATCAAACACTCCTTCTGTCTCTTTTCTCTTCTCCATTGAGACAGTAATATTGTATATGTTTGCGTGTTTCATGCTGTCCTTCAATTCTCAGAGACCCTATTCATTTTTTCAAGTTATTTCCTCTATCTGTTCTTCTATCTGTATGATTTCAGATGTCCTATTTTCTAATTTGCTTATTTTTCCCTATACCTGTTCAAATCTGCTCTGTGTGGTTCTAGCCTATTGTTAATCTCTGCTATTATGCCTTTCATTACCATGAGTTCTGTTATTTTTCTATGTATATTTTCAATTTCTTTTGTATGCTCACTCAATATCTTCTTCATCTTTGTATTAGTCTGCTAAAGGAGTGCTGAGTCAAAGTACCAGAATTCTGTTGGCTTTTATAAAAGATATTTACTTGGAGTAAAAGTTTACAGTCCCAAGGCCACAGAAACTTCAACTCAAGGTAAAATAATAGGCACAGTCTCACCAAAATCACCTGCCACGTGTTGAAGCAAGATAGTGAGTGATCTCTGTCTGGTGTCTCAGGGCTTCCTATATCAGTCTCTGGCATAGAGTTTGTTTTTTCTTGGTCTTCTTGTCTGCATTGTACTCTTGTACTGCAAACTATCAGGTGAATGGCTCCTCACTCCATAGGGTCCAAGGATAAAACATGACAGAGTTCTTTCTCTCTTCTTGTGCATTCTTGAGTGAGTGCCCATTTACATCAGCTGACCAAGGGGGTCAGAGCCTGCAGTTGTCAGGAAAAAGAAGATTTGCATGCCACATCCCAGGAAGGGGATGCTTTTCTGGCCAGAAAGGAAGTTGAACACCATCTTGGGGATGGTACGGGAGATGTACATCAGGCCCATGAGAGAGAGCTGGCTCAGTAGAAAGTACATAGGTGTGTGGAGACTGGATCCAAACATATGATGTGAGCCATGGCTGAGATGCACACTGAGGCAAGAAAGAATATGAGAATTATCAGGATCAAGAGAAGTAGACCAGTTTAATTTTGGGGAAACAAACCCAACAAAATGAAGTCATTTGTAGTTTTATTCCATTTCTCCATGAAAACTTACAACTTTAATGTTCCAGGAAGTGAAAACAAACAAACAAACCCAAAAATAGTAAAAACATGAAACAAAATGAAGCAAGAGCATTAAAAAATAACTCTGAATTTTTAAAAACATTTTTTGCAACCAAGTGTGCTTCCTGCAACACTTCATCTTCTGTTGAATCAGTTGAAATATGTGAATTGAATGTCCCCCTTCCCATTTTTCTCTGGTAAACTTAGAAATCAATAAATATACTTGTGGATTTTTAATTATAAAATTTCACATTATAGGCTGCAAAGAGAAATAAGATGACTATAACATTCCCCTGCCTAGAACATTGCCTGGTCAGATTTATCACTCAAAATTTATCAACAAGTCACAAGAATTGGACAATGCAGCAATCACCTGTATTCCCCTAATGTGTATAGTTTAACACAAATATTCACAATGTTAACTGACATATGTCACTCAGAAATGTACTGTTTGCTTAAATTCTTAGTTCTCTATCACTTAACTTGCTTCCAAATCTTAAATTTCTGATCTATCTCCAAATGCCTCTAAATTACTTCTCGTGTTCTTTATATTTTACTTTTTCCTAAAAATGCATCCATCATTCAAAATCACTGTCCTTGAACTTATCCTTAGAGATGTATTTTATTTACAAAACAGCATTTAAATATTCTCTTCAATGCGGTTTCTATTTTCTGAATCCAAATCAAATGCCAGATATATATTGTGGTAATAATAGATGAGTATGAAAAAAATTTGCCAAATGTGTCCTTGGATCATAGTTAGTGGTAATATTCTGAAGATATTATCTCATTGTATATAATAAATATGCCATAATGTTGTGGTTTGTTGGTTAAAGATTGTTGTATGGGAATTCTACACATATGCATGATTGTTTTGTAAGTTCACAACTTCTGTAATAAAAATACATTTAGGTGGATGGAAGTGACTCAAAGGGTTGGGCATCCGTCTCCCATATGGAGGGACCTGGGTTCATTCCCCGGGACCTCCTTTTAAAAAAAAACCAAAAACCAAAAATCAAAACAAAACAAAAAAACATTAAAAAGTATCAAAAAATTCTAATGCACAGATTTCCTCTATAAATTATCTGATAATGGGTACATAGCAGGAATGGAGATATAATAACTAATATATTGCAATATTTGAGATAACAAATTATTTGAAGTATTCTTCACATTATCTTATTTTTTAAAATAAACCCCATAATGTATATTTATGCATTCATGTATTAGTTTATCAAATATTAAAAGTAGTATCCAGAGATAGGAAGAATAACTTTCTCAAATACAAATAGTGATAAAATCATACTTTGAAACTGTGTGGCTTCTTCAAATTTCTATTTTTTCCAATTGTCTGAGTTTCCTAGTTGTTTGATAAATGACTTACTCTGTGAAAAATACATAATTCATATCACATTAAATTGTGCAAACATTACCTTTTTATAATTTTTCAAGGTTTAGTCCCTATTTCTGGCTAGGTTAAAGCATATTGAGATTAAAGGACATTTATTTTCTCCTGCTGTAAATTAGTATTAAAAAAATAGATATCAGCAGAATCTTACTGCTTGCAGGGCTGTTGAAGTAAAAAGGCAAGTATTTGGCAGGGGTCTCTGGATTCCAATTTCATTTATAGCTTACCTTTGTTTGTATACAACCTCTTCAGATTTCATTGTTTAGCAAACAATTAAAATTAAATACTAATCATTTGTATAAATATATCAAGAAGAGCTAAAATGAAGAAAGTTTCTTTTCTAGAAAAGTTTTCTAGCTTTTCTGCCCAAGATTTTCTTGAGAATTTTATTGGTAACTTAGCTTTCTTCAAACCTCTTTTCTTTATATTACTTGAATTCTGGCAATTCATTCTTTTCTCTACTAGTCTCCCAAGCATTCATAAACTGTGACTGTGGTATTTCTTATATTTCTGCCATATGTTGTACTTTTTTTTTTTTTTTTTTTTTTTTTTTACCGAGTCTTTGTGTGGTATTTCCTGCTCTCCTTGTATCCTCTCTGAAGAAGACACCTGATGCCTTATATGACCCAGGATATTAACTTGTATAATAAATTTAGATTACTGATTTTAAACAATAAAGATCAATGATTAGTGTTTTCTGAAATTATTTACATTCAATAAATTAAAATAAACTGCTACTTCATATATGTTTGGTAAGCATGGAAATAATTATGAAATAGAGCTGTGGTGGAAAATTGGAAACTTATTTTTATAGCTGTCTCATTACCAAATTATAACATTGAAAAGTGCATAATCAGAGAGCATAGCAAGTATGTTTTTATATGAGGGCACTATATGGGATCATGACTCTGTTTTCTATAAGTTTCAGAATTAAAAACTAGGACATAAGAGATAAGATCATCATCACGATACATTCGTGCATGCAAAATTTTCACTAAGTGTCTATTATATACTATTTTTATTAAGTACTGAGATTCATTGGTGATTGAAACATACTAACCTCTACAATCAAAGAGTTGAAAACAATCAACTTATTTTTATTTTCTGTGACCTCTAACTGAAATCTAGGTTTTCCTTCACTTATGAATATATACAATAAATTGCAGTAGTATTCATTTCATATCACATTAGTTGTTGCATAAATTGAAAAATCACTTACATTCATTTTGCATAACTCAGGCTTATAGACCAGAAGGAAAAGAAATATACAGGCCAAACACCAAATAAACAGAGGCATCTCTAATTTTACATGTCATAGACCCATGGTATTGAAGGGGGACAGACATTTCTACTTTAATTCTCTGTTGTTCAGAATGTCATATTGATTGGTCAATGAAAGTTATAATAGTTAATATGTTTTCTAAATTGAAAAATGACATGTCATCACACTGTGGAAAATATCACTACTATGAGGATCCTGTAAATCTGAGACTTGAAGCTTTTAGGATATGGGACATGAGAGTGACTTTAGAGCTTTGGGTCAATTTTCATTGTCTCCCATCAGCATTCTTTATTGTTTAGGTGATAATATATAGTGCACTGGGATTACATGAAGCATGGCCTCTTGATTACATTTTAACTTGGAGAATGTTTCCCTGTGGCCAGAGGTGGACTTGCAATGAGAATCCCTCTTGACCTTCATAATGGCTGAATTTTGTCATTAAAATAAAACAATCAATTTAGAAGACAAGATATATGTAAGTCACCCAATTGCAGGGTCCTACATTTATTTTGCAAATAGTAGAGATAATGTGCACTTTTTAAACGTCTCACAATCAAAACTCAATAAACAAATTGGTTTTTCTCTGTGCCTCAGCTGACTCAACCTCAAAAACTTCCTGGGATTGCTGTGAAGATAGAATTAAGTGAGCTCTATGTATTCCAAATATAGTAGGTCTTCAATAATAGTTGATTTCCTTTGTCTATTACATTAGTTTAGCTGATAATGGGCCTCAGGCCCAGAGAAATTAGTCACTCTTGACTTTTCAAATTTGATGTGGAGCTGCCTATTCAAGATATAATAAAACAAGTTTTCTGATGAGAGAACCACTCCATGCAGTCCTCATTGTTCCTATTGCTCATCAGTCTATTTAACATGAAACTTATGAACACATCAAGAGACCTGTTGTTTAGAATGTGTTGGAAACAGAAACATCTTCACTTTCTCTCATGAAGTATTTTCTGTTTATATCTCTATTGATTAATCCCAACTTCCTTTCCTATTAATTTCTTCCAAAGGAAGCAGAATAAGCCATATCATGCTTAATCTAACAAAACTGCTTCAATTTCTACTGTTAGAAGAGAGAAGGATTAGTCACTAACTTTTAAGGGCAGAACCTTACATTGTCAAGACTTATATATTCCATTTTCTTCCATAATTGCTCCCTATTGCCCAAGTCCATGGGGGCAAAGACCTGGTAACTTCACTAGAATATTCTTATTTGTAGATTGACTCAGATCTGTATTTAAATACAACAAATCAATTAACCTGGAGAATTATGGTATATTTGTCTGTTTCTCAGAATTAGGCCAAAGAGGATGGGACTAATTATTCCTAAATATATTTTGAAAAATATAAAAAAAATATTATTTAATATTTGTTAAAAACGCATCATTTTGTAATTAAGAAAACTAAGAATAAATAGATGATGGAACCACTCATGAATAGACAGCAATAATAGCAGAACTCATATCAGGGACAGTTTTCGATTTACAGTATAAGTTTCCATAAGGAGTTATTAGGGAGCATGACCAAACGATGTTATGAAAAAAAGCACTTTCTATTTCCTTTTGTGGAGGAATTAACAAACGGATTTATGAACATATTAATTCAGCCGATGGCTGTACTGAAGCTGCAAGTTGAATCTTACAGGCAGTGAAATAAAATGAACATAAGTCTAAGGAGAGCATAGATGTCAGATCCAGCACTGATTAGGAGGTTGACATGGGCAAATCACTTAAGATTATAGCTTGTTTCCAAATCTGTAAAGCTGGGCTTTTGTAAGGGATTCTCTAAGATTTAAATTGCTATATGTCAAATGTTTACATAGTACATGCTGCAGGGAAGTGGCTCAATAAATTTTAGTACCCATTATTATTCCATTCAAAACAACAGATATGCAAGCCCAAGGAAGTGTACTGTGGTAGATTGAATTGTGTACCCAATTTGGACCTGTTTGTGGTCTTGGCCCGCATTCTAGTAGGTATAGACCCATTGTAAACAAGTTCTTTTTAATATGTCATTTCAATTGACATGTGACCTAACTGAATCAGGTTGAGTTTTACTTTAGATTAGTGGAGTCCTTTATAAACAAAATGAAATTCTGAAAGAGAATCCACAGGAAATAACCAGAAGTGGAAGTCCACAGAACCTGGAAAGGAAAGAAGATATTGCCATGTGCATTGCCATGTGACACAAAAGCCAGAGAACCTCAGAGATTGCCAGCAGGAGAGAAAATACGAATCCCAGGAGGAAGCAAGCCCTCTAGCCTCTAGCCTGTGAAAAATTCCTGTTGTTAAGCCAATTCATTTTATTGTAGTTGTCTTAGCAGCCAAGAAAATAAAACAGGAACATTTAAAGTAATATAGACTTTTAATTTTGAAGTTTTGCTTTTATTTTAAATGAGATCACATATGTTAGGAAAGATAATTGAAAATAATTTAACAATATTTTATTCAATAAATATTTGTGCCTTTTCTCTCACTCCTTATAAAAATATATAAATAAACACACACATACCTATGTGCATATTTATACATATATGTATATAAATAATGCAAATATAATGAATTATAAAATCAACATATAAGATCCATTGTCTGTAATTTTGAGGAGTATGTTATGAGCACATACAGATACAGAGTTTTTTTATTTTATTTTATTGCTGATGTTAACTTTTTTCTTGATATTTTCAAAAAAGCCCCCCCCCACACACACAGTGTGGTGTTCTTTGCCTGGAAGAAATCCAACCTAAATAATTACGATTATCAGCCTGTTAACATGCCAAACACTATATAAGGAATAATAAATCATTGCTGGAAATAAAACCTTACTGACAGATGTCCTTCTAAATATATGACTATATTATAAACAAACAGCAAGTTGGACCCTCAGCAATATCATTATCTAGCCCTAGAAGCTGTAGACTTTCTGTCTCCAAACTAGTAATGCATGACTCTTCCCCTCTTCCCAAAATGTAAACACCTTTCCACTCTTCTTATACTCAGCAGGAAAAACATTATCAATAGATTGACAAAATGCAATCAATCAGAACTCTAATTCTCTTCACACCAAATAGGTCAGCCCACATCCATAGTCTTGCTTACTGTGACAGCACATGACATGACCCTGCTCCTGCCTAAACCTACCCCTCAACATATGTAAGGGGCTCAACACCTCTCACCATCTCCCTTTCTGCCGGATCATCTTCACCAGCACAAAAATATATATTCTTTAGAGGAATAAAAATAGTTACTGAGGATCAGGATTATATTCTTCAAACTAATATAAAAACTGGAGGATCTGACCAGATATTGGGTATCTTTTTCTGATCATAGACATAGAAGTTTCTCATTATTAAGAAGAAAATTTTGGTGCATATTATAGATAAGGGATTTTCTGTGTTGCTACCAGTGAGCAAAGCCAGGCTTTACTCAGGGCCATAAAAGACAGTGGTGAAGAGAAATACTACAGTGAAAGGAAATGTTGTCCAATGAAAGAAGGGAAATGCTGAGTTATGACTCTACACCATTCATAGAAGTAGGAATGGATAGACTGCTTAACAGGGATTTGTGAACAATGAGAGGAGAATGGTAAATTTTGGAATGGGCAACAGAATGTAAATTGCTCTAACGGCTTACTTCAGAGTGGCATAACTTTAGAGAAGGACTCCAATAATCTGGTGGAGACATTGACTCTTCCTGGGTTATATAAGTATCACTCACCCTGGTGCTCATTTCATGGACTCTTTTGCAAAGTACCCATGGTAGCTTGGAGAGAGATATGCACAGAATCAGCAACAGGAACTGGGTCTCAATTTCTGCTTGTTAATGCCCAACTGTCCACAGGACAAGCCAAAGGTAATCCACTCATGCCAAAGACATGGATAGGTCACTGAAGTAATGAACCAGGCAACAGGGGCCGAGCTGATTATATTGGACCTTTCTTTTCTACAAGGCAACAGTTTATTCTCCAACAGATGAATATACAATTTAGGCATGAAAAGCCAATCCCTATTACTGAGAGTTTCCATATTTGTGAATTCCTTCTTTCATTAAAATTTACTTGTAACCTCCAAATCATGCTTGCAGTGTGTCCCGGCCCGCAGGACAAATCAACTGAGACTCTGAGTTACCCAGCGAAGGAATGAGAGGGATGTAGAGACAATTGACACAGACACACACAGGAGAGACTTTCTACATGCTTCTTCTTTATTGCTTCTGCTTTCTTGAGGGAGGTGGTGGCATATATATCATGAGAAAGGGGAGGTACGTGTAAGGCATATGTGGCAGGCTGGGATTGGGCACAGTTGGTTGCTAGGGAGGGTTTGCTATTTGTGGAAGACGGGAAGGTTTCTCGGGCGCGGGAACAGGGTGAGCTACTTTCTCAAAGAAGGCTAAATATAGGATCAGGCTTGTTCTTTGTTGTTAGTCGGCCATTTTAGCTTCACCTCTTTCTGGCTGCCTCCAACAGCAGTGATTTTGCAATCATTTGCACACATGTTTAAGGTGACAAAAAACTTGACTCTCTCAATGAGTTATTTCCAGCTGAGAATAAAGAGGCTATGTTTTGCTTTCTTCGTTCAGCTTTTATACTGTAAACAAATTTCCTTTTTGCAGTATATTTAATTTCATGTTTTCACATTTTCATGCATTGTGTTGGTAATTTATCTGTTTAAAATGAACTTCAATTACAGTGCTGAAGCTGTGTCTAGTGTTTGTTAAGCACAAGAAGGCCAAATTGAGCCTTATGGAGAAAATGCAATTATTAATTTAGTCACAACTTATAGTACTATTGGGCGTGAGTTTAATGTTAATGAATCAGTAATATATATATTTAATAAGTTTTTTAAAACAGAAGTACATGTTAAAACAGATTATGTATTGATTGAGGGTTTTGTTGTGACCAAAGAGTTGCAAGCAACTAAGCCTGTAATTCTCCTAGGAACAATATTATAGTACTTGCTAATTCAGTGTTTTGTGGCTCTATAGAATATAACTATTATGAATAAATGGATTTGCCTGTTTTTGCCTTTCCAGATAATATCACATTCCACCATTCTACCATTCATAGATTTACATGATGCCTTACACATGGGATCTTATATGTATATATATATATATATAGCCTCTGGGCAGCAGACAGATTTTTATCAAAAAGAAAATAGGAAATGGACTAATTCAAATGGAATCCACTGGTCTTATCACATGCACTATTACCCAGAAACATCTGTCTTGACACCATAGCAGAAATGAATGCTGAAGGCTCTTAGATGACAGCTGGAAAAAACACTCTGCATATATTTTATGCATTTGCAGTTTATGAATTAAATCAGTGGTCCCTTCAGGCTCAAGTACATTACCAAAGAGTAGATATGAGAATGGCCAATTTCAATACTACACATAAAAACTTACTTAAATATGTTTTGTCCACGTAACCTTGATTTTAGGGTTCACTGTGTAAAGAAGTTCCATGGATTTTTAAAAAATTTGTATTGTTTCATATATACAATCTAACATTTCCCCTCTTAATCATATTCAGATATATATTCCAGTACTGTTAATTGTGTTCATAATGTTATGCTACCATCACCGTCATCAATTACCAAAACATTTCCATCATTCAAAATAATAACACTACACATTTTAAGCCTTAGCTTCCCATTCCCTACCCTCTTGTAAACTATATTCTAAATTCTAACTCTATAAGTTTGCTTATTGAAATTGTTTTGATGCAGTGAGGTCATAAAATATTTATCCTTTTGTGTCTGGCTTATTTCACACAACATGATATCTTCAAAGTTCATCTATGTTGTCACATTTATCAGGACTTCATTCCCTTTACTGCTCAATAAGACTCCATTGTTTGAATTTACCAGATTTTGTTAATCCATTCATTGTTTGATGAACATGTGGGATGCTTTCATCTTTTAGTAATTGTGAGCAATGCTGCTATCAACATTGGAAATATGTTTGAGTCCCTGCTTTCAGTTCTTTAGGGCTTATACATAGTAGTGGGGTCGTCTATATTTAGTTTTCTTAGGAACCACCGAACTTTCTTCCACAGTGACTGTACCATTTTACATTGCCGGCAGCAATGAATGGGAGTTCTTATTTCTCCACATCCTCTCCAATACTTATTTCCCAGTTTAATAGTTGCCATTCTAATGGGTGTGATATGGATCCTTATTTTGGTTTTTAGTTTGCATTTCCATGAAGGCTAATATTGTTAAGCATTTTTTCATGTGCCTTCTAGTCATTTGTATATATTTCTTTTCCCTAAAAGATTTGTCTTCTCAAATCTTTAGACCAATTTTGATTAGTTTGTTTGTCTTTTTGTTGTTAAGATGAGGAATTTCTTTATATATTCTGGATATTGAATCTTATTGGATATGTAGTTTCCAAATATTTTCTCCCATTGTTTAGATTGTTATTTTAATTTCATAATGAAGGCACAAAGCTGTATAAACTTGATAAGGTCCCATTCATCTATTGCTTTTTTTTTTCTTTTGTAGTTCATGCTTTGGGTGTATACAAGAAGAAATCATAGCCATCACAAGATTCTGAAGATGCTTCCTTATATTTTATTCCAAGAATTTGCTAGTCTAGCTCTTAAATTTAGGTCTTTTATCTATTTTTGTTCCTTATTTTTAAAGAAGTTTGTGATTATTTAAAAGTTACATAAAAATATGGGTATTCCCATATACCCACACCTTCTTCCTCTCACATTTTCCCCTGTTAACATCTTCCAATAGTGTGGTATATGAACACATATTGAAGCATTGCTACTAACCATAGCCTACAATTTACATTATGGCACAATTTTATAAGTTTTGACAAAATGTATAACAGCCTGTATCCATCATTGCAATATCATGCAGAACATTTCCAAAGTCCCAAATATATGCAATGTTACATCTATTCTCTATCCCTCCTTGGAACCTCTGGTGACCACTCTTGTTATATTAGTATTAAATTCTTCAATTTAACAAAATAATAAGATAATAAGTGTACTTTGCTCATACATGAATTCCCCCCTATGTTTGTTCATTCTTCAACCTTGAGGATTTAGGGATGGTGATGTCTACTCTGCTTCTTATTGAGAGAGGGCTCAGATCTCATGGGGCAAGTGGATGGAACTATCTTACTTTCAGTTGTAGATACTCTGGTTTTTGGAATGGACATTGTCCTTCATCACCCTTTTGATACTTGTCCTGGGTGAGTCCAATGAACTGGAAAGGAAATGTTGGCTGCAACTCTGCTGAGATTCAGGGCTCACCTAGCATATGAACAGCCAGATGATTTAAGTCTCTAGGACATATATTTATTGGGTATTATATTAGTGACCCAAAGGGGTGCTGATACAAAATACCAGAAATCTGTTGGTCTTCATAAAGGGTATTTAGTTGGGATAGAAGCTTACCATAACCAGGCCATAATGCACAAGTTTCTTCCCTAACCAAAGTTTATTGCCATGTGTTAGACAAATATGACTGCCGACATCTGCGAGGGTTCACACTTCCTGGGTTCCTCTATTCCAGGGACTTGCTTGTCTCTGGGCTCAGCTCCTCTGCTATCTCCACAAGGCCAGCTGTAGACTATCAGGCAAATGGCTTATCTTTTTCCTGGGGCCTTCTATCCTTCCTCAAGAACAAGCTCCTCTGTGTGCTGAATTCCTGTGGCTCCAGCTTTAAAACTCCACCTCCAAACTCAACTTCAGAACTCCAACTCAAAACTAGAACTAACTCCTCTGCTCTGCCATGTAGTTTTATCTCTGAGTCCCCACCCACCATGGGGTGGGGACTGAATGTCCTGCTGAGGTGGCCCAATTAGAGCCACACTCATAACTTAAACACACCCATAGGAACAGACCAGTTTACAAGCACAATCCATTTCTATTTTTGGAATTCATAACTATTTCAAACAGCCCACTCCACCCTCTGAATTTCAAAAATACATTGCAATATTCAAAAAACCTTATTTCAGTAACAATGCAAGTACAAAATCATATCATAATCAGATTAAAGAAATACAGTTTGTGTTTGGGCAAGTACCATCGGCTGTAGACCTCTGAAAACCATTTAACTGCTTCCAATATACAAATGGAAGACAAAGGCTAAACATTTTCATTATAATGAGAAATTGGGAGGGAAACATGAGTCATGGGTCCTCAATAGTTCTGTAAACCTGCAGGGCATCCTCCATTTGATTTTGAAGTCTGAGTGTCACTCTTAAGATGATGGCCTCTTCTTCCTCAGGCTACATGTGGACCCACTCTTTCTGCAGACATGCCCAATGGCCATTTTCTTGGTTCCACCCTTCTCAGGCATCTGGGTGTTTGAGCAAGCTCTGGATCTCACCCTCCAAGAGTGTTGGGGTGATTGCCACACCTTACCCCATCTTTGGGTTAGAGTCTTAGTCCCCCTAGTACAGTGAGGTGAAGACATTTCCCCTAACTTTTGGTGTACATGCTCAACTCTCTCACAGCAATGAGTTGACCAGCTGGCCTTCCCTAACCTTTGGCACACAGGCTCAACTCTCTCAGAGAAACAGTTGACCACCTGGCTTCCCTAACCCATGGGGGACAGAAGAACCCCTCTCAGAACAGGTTGCTGACCTTAACTGCCCTAATCCTTGAGGAACGTGCTCCACCCTCTCTGTACCCTGGGGTGACAAAACTCTCCCAGAACATCTGGTGGGAACCTCCACCCTCTTTAACTCCCAGGGCAAACTCACGCTTTCTATACACATGGGTTGGGCTCATCTCTTGGCCCAAGGCAATGTCAATTCCAGATCTCAGCTTCCATGGTTTTCTTCTTAAAGCTCTTTCTCCTTCAATCTCTCCTTTCCATGTCCCTTTTAGTCCAAGGTAACAGTGGTTTTGTTCATCCAGTGCTCTCAAAAAACTTGTTGGTTTAGCACACAAGAAGCAGAGGTCAAGGTCATCAGATAGTAACACTTTCCACTTTATTTTCCGAGATAATTGCATCTTCAATCTTGATTTAAAATTTACAAGTTTAGTTAAGTCCTCAAATTGGGCACTTTTGTCTGGGAGCTTGATATCCTGAGGCTTGGAATTTCCAGAAAAAGTTTCTCTTTTCTTTGTGCCCCATAATTCAGTCATGAGCTTATCCCACTCATCTAGCATTTGCTATAAGCAGCAAGGAGAAGCCAAACCACATTCTTCGAGTTTACTTTGGAAAGTCCTTCACCTAAATGCCAAAGCTTGCCATTTTCAAATTCTGCCTTCCATAAAACACCAGGAGTTAGTCTTGCTAATTTCTCTGCAACATTAAAACATGGATTGGCTTTCCTCCGGTTTCCAATTATAGTTTCACCATTTACTTCTAAGATATCATAAAAAGTGTCTTCAGCATCCACATTACTAAGAAGAGTCTCTTCAAAGTTATCTAGACCTTTTTCATCAAGCATTTCACAATTCCTCCAGAAAATACCCCTTATCCATTTATAAAACCATTCCAGCATTTTGGTAATTGCAAAAGCATTACCCCACTTATGGTACCAAATTCTGTATTAGTCAGCCAAAGAGGTACTGATGCAAAATACCAGAAATCTGTTTGTCTTTATAAAGTGTATTTATCTGGGGTAGAAGCTTACAGTTACCAGGCCATAAAGCATAAGTTACTTCCCTCACCAAAGTTTATTGCCATGTGTTAAAGCAAGATGGCTACCAACAGCTGTGAGGCTTCAGGCTTCCTGGGTTCCTCTCTTCCCAGCGCTTGCTTGTCTCCAGACTCAGCTACTCTTCCATCTCCACAAGGCCAGCTGTAGACTATCAGGCAAATGGCTTCTCTTTTCCAGGAGCCTTCTTTCCTTCCTCATGACCAAGCTCTTCTGTATGCTTAATTCCCAGAGCTCTAGCTTTAAAACTCAGCATCTGAACTCAGCATCAGCAGTCTAACTCAAAACTTGAACTAACTCCTCTCCTCTGCCATGTAGTTTTATCTCTGAGTCCCCACCCACCAAGAGGTGGGGATGGAACATCCTACTGATGTGGCCCAATCAAAGTCCCAATCAAAACTTAGTCACACCCAGAGAAATAGACCAGTTTACAAGCATAATCCATATCTGTTTTTAGAATTCATAACTATATCAAACTGCCACAGGTATAGTGCTAATTTTAAATTAAATACAAGGGGTAGAAGAACTGTATGTATGAGAATTATAAATGCATCTAACTCTCTTACATTGGAAAGATATGTTAACATATATTCCAATGTAATTCCCATTGACAGGGTGCCAAACTCCTGAGAACGTCTACTCTGCCTACAGTGTCCAGATGTCTCTAAAGCACTCAGGAGCACCTCTGCTTAAGGCACAGTTTACTGTGTCTGTCATTGAGATCCTTTTGAAGTGAACACAAGTGTAACCTCTGGAATGGCCTCTCAATTTACTTAGAAATCTCTTAGCTATACTAATTAGTATTTAGTAGTTCCTCCTTTTGGTCAAGGTCATTTTCCAAATGTTTCACTAAATGGCACTTGATAATAACCCTCTGTGCGAGAGAGGTCCATCACTAGGGTCATGTCTCATGCTGGTTGGAAGGCAGTGAGCTTATATACTTAGTTTGGCTTAGAGAGAGGCCACATTTGTGGAACAAGGACATGGTCAGGAGGTAACTCTCAGTCAATACATAATACTAGACTAAGTTCCAATTTTACAAGAATAAGTTTCATAAGTACAAGCATTAATATCAAGGGTTTGACATATTGGTCTGTCCTCTTTGCTAGGCACTGCCTATGTACTGTAGAATTTCTTGCTGCTCTATTAGAAAATGAAGAGTGACTCCTCACAGAAGGAATTTAATATTTTGTTAGTTATAGTGTGGGGTCCCACACTCTGAGATAACACTGCATAACCACATAAACACATTCATATTCCACAGGGGCATGCCCTTGGTACATCCTTCCCCACACATCTCCTACCAATGACACCCTGCAACAGAGATTCTTCCCACCATATTTATAACTCTTCTGTAATCCAAAACCTCTCCAAAAACAAAGCTGGGGTTTGTGGGTATATGTCCTAGAGACTTTAATCTCTGGATTGCCCATGTGCCAGCTGGGCTTGAAATTCAACAGAGTTGCAATACCTACTCTCCAGTTCATTGGAATCACCAAGGACAACTAACAATGTGATGATGATGGACAATGACCATCCCAAGAAACCAAGAGAGCCTACAACTGCAAGCAAGACAGTCCCATCCATCTGCCCCATGGGATCAAAGCCTACTCTCAATTAAAGGTGGAGTGGACAACACCATCCCAGAATCCTCAGAATTGAGGAATGAACTATGGAATAAAGTAGACTCACTGGTGTTCTGCTGTGGACTTGTTGTGATTCTAGCAATGGGAGAAACTATGTCATTCATGTGGAGGCAGTGTCCACTGGAAGTTCTGAGGGCAGGTAGGAGAAAATAGAGGTGAAATATGGGGGTATTTTGGGGAATTGGGAATTTTCCTGAATGACATTACAATGCCAGATAGGGGCCATTACATATCTTACCATACCCTACAAAATTGTGCAGGAGAGAGTGAAAACTACATTGTAAGCTGTAATCCATGCTTAGTGGCAATGCTCTAAAATGTTTTCATCAATTGTAATGAAATGTACCACACTAATGAAAATGTTGTTAATGTGGGAAAATGTGGGAGGTGAAGTAAGTGAGGTATATGGGAATTCCCTATATTTTTATGTAACTTTTATGTAACTGAAAATACCTTTTCTTAAAAAAAATAAAAGCTGTATTTTTTTTAAAAGTCAGAATTGTATTTTAAATTGTGCCTTTCATCACCGTATGATTTTGTACATTTACAATTTCTTCTGTATGTTCCCCAGTATCTTATTTTTTCCCTTTATTTTCAAAGAGGCTTTAGTAAAATCTCATTAAAAAAAAATATGGCATGGGAGTGGGTGTAGCTTAACTGTTGAATGACTGATTCCCATTTACAAGGTCCTGGGATCATTCTCTGGTACCTCTTAATATATATACACACACATATATATATGATTCCCATATACCCTACCCCTTCCCACTGTCATGTTTTCCCCTATTATTAACATCTTACATGAGTATGCCACATTTGTTACTATTAATAAACAAATACTGAAGCATTTCTACTAACCATGATCAGTGGTTTAAATTATGTTTTACACTTCACACTACAATTTTATAGGCTTTGAGAAAATGTATAATGGCCTGCTTTCTTCAATTCAAAATCATGCAGAACAATTGCATACCCTAAAAATGCTCTATGACTACTTATCCTTCCCTATCCCTCCCCTTGTAACTTATGGTAACCACTAAGATTCAATTTACCAAGAAAAAGATTCAGTTACATGCATTAATATTGAAGGTGTGACATACTGATATGTTTTCTTTTATTAGGCACTGCCGATGTATGCAAGAAATTCTTGCTCCTCTATTTGGGGATGTATCAGGACTCCCCAGGATGTCAGTTTAATATTTTCTTGATTATTATGTGGGTCATCACCCACTGAGACAACACTCTATGACAAGATGAACACATCTATATTCCCTAGAAGGATGCCCCATGTGCACTCTTTTCAACACATCACTGCCACCCAGCCCCCATTGACGTTTTGAGTGATTTTTGTAAATGGTTTGTGTTAGAGTACCTCCTTCATTTTTTTGGGTAATGAAGTTCGAATTTTCTCATGATCATTTGTTAAAGAGATTATTATTTTTTCAATAGAGTGGTCTTTGCCACGCTGTCAAAAATTAGTTGGCCATGAAAGTGAAGATTGATTGTTAAGCTCTTAATTAAATTCCATTGGAATATCTTTCTTTCCTTTTGCCAGTACCACACTGTTTCAATACTGTAGCTTGGTAATAAGTTTTAAGACTGAGATGTCTGAATCTTTCATTCTTCTTTTTCAAGATTGCTTTAGTTACTTTGGTCCCATTATACATCCATGTAAATTTTCCATTTCTGCAAAGAAGGATGTTGGAATTTTTGAATAGGATTGCATTGAATCTATAAATTGCTTTGGGTAATATTGACATCTTCACAATATTCAGTCTTTCAATGAACATGGAATGTGCTTCCATTTATTTAGGTCTTCTTTGATTTCTTTAAGCAATGTTATGTAATATTCTTGGTAAAAGCCTTACATCCTTCGTTATATTTGTTCATATATATATATATATATATATTTGGTTTCTATTGTAAAAGGAATTATTTTTTAAATATATTTTTATTTATTTTTAAAAGATACTTAGATTACTTAAATTGTTACATAAAAAAATATAAGGGATTCTCATATGCCCCACCCCACAGACCTCCCACTTTTCCCCACATTAACAACTTCTTTCATTAGTGTGTTCCATTCATTGCAATTGATGAATACATTTTGGAGCATTGCCACTGAACATGCATTATAGTTTACTTGTACTTTAGACTCTCTCCCACTCAATTCTGTAGCCTATGGCAGAATATATAATTGCCTATATCTGTCACCACAATGTCATCCAGGTCAATTCCAAGTCCTGAAAATGCCCCCATATTACACCTCATTTTCCTCGCCCTGAGTTCAGCACTTCCAGTGGCCACTGTCTCAAGATGAATGATATAATTTCTTCCATTGCTAGAATCACAATAAAAGTATAGTAGAACACCAGTAAGTCTACTCTAGTTAATATTTTATTCAACAATCCTGAGGATTCTGGGATGGTAATGTCTACTCCACCTTTAATTGAGAGGGGCCTTCAATCCCATATGTCTGATGGATGGGACTCTCTTACTTGTAGTTGTAGACTCTCTCAGTTCTTTGGTGTGGTGATTGTCCACCCTTACCTCCCCATCAGCTGTCCTGGGTGAGTCCAATGAACTGGAGACTATTTGCTGCAACTTCACTGAGGCTCAGGGACCAGTTGGGACATGGACAAGTCTCCTGGATGTACACCCACCAACTCCAGCACCAACATTAGGTTCAAACACAAAGGACAGAATAGGCATGTGTAGAAGTGTCACATCTGAGTCCAACTCTGTCACATTTGGGAGCACAATCTCCAAAGTAGGGCCCACTGGCAAGGCATCAAACTCCAGAGCAGCCCACCATTACTGTAGGACTTGGGTGTCTCCAGAGCCCTTGGGGACTCCACTGTTTGGGGTAGAGTCCACTTTGGCCATCTATGAGATCCTGCTGGGATGCACATAAGTGTTACCTCTCTGATGACCTCCCAACTCACTTGGAAGTCTCTTAGCCGTATAAACTCATTTGTCTTTGCCTTTCCCCTTTTTTATTCAAGGTCTTTTTCTAGTTGTATCACCAGCTGGTGCTTGGTAGTAATCGCTCCATGCCAGGGAGGCTAATCCCTGGGAGTAATGTCCAACCCTGGGGGGAATGTAATGCATTTATATGCTGCGTTTGGCATAGAGGGAGGCCACATTTGAGCAACAAGGAGGCTCTCAGGAGGTAACTCTTTGGCAGCCTACAACACTAAGCAAAATTGCAAATTCAAAAGCAAAAGGCTCATAAGCATAGTTGTCAAGATCAAGGGCCCAACAATGGATTACCCTTCTTCAATAGTCATTGCCTCTGTACTTGGGGGATTGTATTTCCATTAAAGAATGTGGCAGAGCTCCCAAGGATGGGGTTTCAGCAATCCTTCAGCTATTGTGTGAATCTCTACCCAATGTGGCAATTGCTCCATGAACATTTGAACATATTTATATATTTTATATGTATGCCCAGGTGAACTTCCTCCCATGTATCCATCACTGACACCCCACACCATTGATCCTTCCTGCCATAGTTTTACCCTTCTGTGTTCCGAAACTTTTTAAAAAATGAAGCTAAGAATATTGCCAAATTCAATTAATAAGAAAATGAAATAATAATGATAGGTTTAAATATAAGAAATAAAATACATATTAATTTTGAAAAACTAAAACTAAATAAAGTAAAAAAATGTGGGGTATGAAAAAAATGAAAAATATTTTTAAAATTTTTTTCTGACTTTTTGCCTTTCATCACTATAATATCTGTTTTCCTGTATGTACAGTGGCATTTTCTTCCTTTTCTTCCAATGTCTTACTTTTTTTTTTGTCTTCAGAGAGGTTTTGGTCACAGTAAAGTTACATAAAGAATATAGGGGACTCCCATATACCAAACATCCTCCCCCTTTTCCTCCTTCCCTATTAATAACCATTTTACATGTGGATTGCACATTTGTTACAACTGATGTAATCATATTAAAACATAGCTACTAATCATGGTTAATGGTTTACATGATGGTTTACCTTTTAGACCATACACTTTTATAAATTGTTGTTGAAATTTAACATGACCTCTAGCCATTATTGCAAGATTGTTGATAACACTTCTATTGCCCTCTAAATATCACTACTCCCATTTATTCTCTTTCTTCCTTCCCTCCCCTTTGGGGTCCATGGCGACCAACAGGTTTTACTCCTTGAAGAACAAAGTTCATAGATATTTGCTACAATGCTGAGGGCTTGACACACTAATCTGTACTCCCCTATTGGGAGCTACCCATGCCCTCAAGATACACTCTCTCTTTTGTTTGAGAACATATTGGGCCTGCCAGCATGGGAGTCCAACTCTTTCCTGCTCATTATGTGGATGTCCCCCCACTGATACAGCACACCATGACAAAATGTTCACTTGCACATTCTCTTGAAGACTTCCTCAGGTGTGTCCTGTCCCAAATGCACCCCCATCAAACATCCTAAACCAGTAATCTTTCCCTGTCATATTTCCAAAAAGGCTTTCTCATTATTATAGTTTAACCCAGGTACACACCAATCCCCAGTGTCCACCTGCTCCCTCCCCCCAACCCTTCCCCCATTTCGATGGACCATCCAACCCATCCACTCCAGGTTACCCCTGCAAAGCTTGCACCATCCAACCAAATAGTATCCCTAAACCCTGCCATATCTGTTCACTGCCCAACTAATCACTTACACCTTATCATAGTTTTCTCCCATATGGGTGTTGGCTCACAACTTTCTTCTCCCTTTCTTTTTTTGTAAACCTATCTTACAGGCTCTAGCTCTCTGAGTTGGCTAGATTTTCTTATTTCACATCATAAAGGTCATGTATTATTTATCTTTCGATGTTTGGCTTGCTTCACTCAACATAAGGTCCTCAAGATTCATCCATGTTATCCCATGTGTTAGTATCATATTCCTTCTTACAGCTGAGTAACATTCCATTGCATGTATATACCACATTCTGTTTATTCATTCATCTGTTGGTGGGCATTTGGGTTGATTCCAACTTTTGGCAATTATGAATAACACCATTATGAAACATTGGTGTGAATATATCTGTTCATGTCCTTGCTTTCAGTTCTTCTGGGTATATACCCAGCAGTGGAATTGATGGGTCCTATGGCAGATCTATAGTTAGTTTTTTGAGGAACTGCCAGAATGTTCTCCAAAATAGCTGGACCATCATACATGCTCACCATCAGTGGATGAGGGTCCTATTCCTCAACATCCTCTCCAACACTTGCAGTCCTCTGTTTTCTTAAGTCCTCTGTTTTTCTAATGGTTGTAAGATGGTATTTCATTGTAGTTTTGGTTTGCATTTCCCTAATAGCTAGTGATGTTGAACATCCTTTCATGTGCTTTTTAGCCATTTGTCTTTCTTCTTTGGAGAAGTGTCCGTTCAAATCACTTGCCCAACTTTTAAATGGGTTGTGTGTCTTTTTATTTCCAATATATAGGATTTCTTTATATATGCACAATATTAGGTGCCTATCAGAAATATGGTTACTAAATGTTTTTTCCCATTGTGTAGGTGTCTTTTCACTTACCAAACTCCTTTGAGTTCAAAAGGTTTTAATTTTGAGGAGGTTCCATTCATCTATTTTTTCTTTTGCTCTTTGTGGTTTGGGTGTTAAGTTCATGAAACCATTTCTTATTACAGGGTCCTGTAGGTGCTTCCCTACATTATCTTCCAAGGTGTTTATGATCTGGGCTCTTATATTTAGATCTTTGATCCATCTTGAGTTGATTTTTAAATAAAGTGTGAGATGATGTCCCTTTCTCATTCTTTTCAGTATGGATATCCAGTTTTCCAAACACCATTTGTTGAAAAGGCCATCTCTCCCAGTTGAGTGGGCTTAGGTGGCCTTGTCAAATATCAGATGACTGTATATGTGAGGATCTATATCAGAATTCTCAATAAAGTTCAATTGGTCAGTTTGTATATCCTTGTGCCAATACCATGCAATTTTGACCACTGTAGCTTTGTAGTATATTTTAAAGTCAGGTAGTGTTATTCCTCCAAATTCATTTTTCTTATAGTTGCATATTGAAGGGATAGGACAGGAGGGTAGTGATATTATTGGATTTGGTGGTGCAGGGTTGACAGCTGGGAAGATTAGGAAGGGTGGGTTAGAAAGCCCAGGATACTGGGGGGAGGGTTGGGAGAGGGTCCAGGTGAACACTCGGGATTTGTGGGTACGAGGTTGAAAGTACCGAGGTGGGAATGCTCTTATGGCAATAAGAGAAGGGACACTGGTTTGGGGGGACATTCGGGACAGGGCACACCTGGAGCAGGCTTCTAGGGAGTGTGTGAGTGTTCATTCTGTCATAATGTGTTGTATCAGTGGGTGGATACCCATAATGAAGGGGAAAGAATTGGACTCCCATCTTTGGGAGGACTGATTTGTTCAGAAATAGACAGGCAGGAGTGTCTCAAAAACAAGGTCAGTTCCTGGAAGGGGAGGACAAACCAGTGTGCCAAAAACTCTTGTTGCATGTATTATGAATCTTGTCATCCAATGAGTCAATCCAGAGGGTCATTGTGGGCCCTAGGGGAATGGGATAGGAAGAATAGAATAGATGATTCAGGGAGTATTTAGTGATCAGGGGAAATGTTCATCATTACCATACAATGATGGAAACAGGACATGGTAAATATCAAAATTTATAAAAGTGTACAGTCTAAAATATAAACCATAGCATAAACCATTGACAATGTTTAGTAGCTACGTTTCACTATTTGTATATCAGTTATAACAATGCTAACATCCAATGTAAAAAGTTACTAATTTGGGGCGGAGGCAAAAGGGAGAATGTTGGGTATATGAGATTCTCCTGTATTCTGTGAGTGACTTTGCTCTCACCTAAAACTTTTTTGAAAACAAAATTGAAAATAGTGATACACTGGGGAATGAGAGGGGTAGGTGCCATGGTACAGAATGGATACCAGATATGGCAATGATGAAAGGTAAAATTCAAAAAAAATTAATATTTTTTCATTTTTTAATATCCCAATCTTTTAATTTAATTTTATACTTATGTTTAAAAATTTTTTTTTCTGTATTTTATCTCTTATATTTGAACTTATCCTTCTTACTTCATTTTCCTATTAATTGTAATCAGCTATGGTAATGGCTTCATCTTTGGAGAAGCTTTGGATCCCAGAAGGGTTACAACTGGGGTGGGGGAGGATCATTGGTGTGGGGTGTCAGGGATGAGGGATACATGGGAGGAAGTTCACCTAAGCATAAATAAAATGTTTAAATGTTCAAATGTTCATGGGGCATTGTCACAGTGGGTGGAGAATCACTCATTAAATGAGAGAATACTGAACTCCCATCCTGGAGAGCTCTGCCACATTCTCTAAGGGAGTGGCAACAGACCCCCCAAGTGCAGGGCCAGTGACTGGTGAGAAAGGATGCTCCACTGATGTGCCCTTGATATTGATGACTAGCCTTATGAGTCTTTCCTCTTGAAATAGAAACTTTGCCTATTTTTTGTGGGATGCCTAAGTTTTGCCTCCTGAGAGTCTCCTTGTTGCTCAAATGTGGCCTTTCTCTAAGCCAAACTCAGCATATGAATGCATTACCTTCCTCCCAGTATGGGACATGACTCCCAGGGATGAGCGTCCCTGGCACTGAGGGATTGCTACCAAGTGCCAATTGGCAATGGGACTAGAAAAAGACCTTAAATAAAAGGAGTAAAAGGTAAAGACAAATGAATATATATGGCTAAGAGATTGCAAAATGAGTCAAGAGTTCATCCCAGAAGTGATGTTTACACACATCTCAGTAGGATCTCATAGAATTCCAATGTGGATATCACCCCAAATAGTGGGGCTTCTTAGGGCTCTGGAGACAGCCAGATCCTATGTCAGGGTGGATAGCTCTGGAGTTGGTGCTTTGCTAGTGGGCTCTGCTTTGGAGTTTGGACTCCTGAGAGTGACAGAGTTGGACTCAACTATGTCTTCCCTGCACATGGTTCATCTGTCCCTTCTACACAAACCTATACTTGGTGCTGGAGTTGTAGGTGTACATTCAGATACAAGAGTCTTTGTGCTGTCCATGTGCCAGCTGGTCCCAGATCCTCGGCGGAGCTATAACTCCTACTCTACAGCTCATTGGATTCACCCAGGACAATTAGTGGGGAAATGATGATGGACAGCGGCCATCCCAGGGAATGGAGATAGTCTGCAGCTGCAGGATGGATACTACCTTCCATCTTCCCCATGGGATATAGGCCACCTCTCAATTGGAGGTGGAGTGGACCTCAGCATCAGTCTCCTCTGGATGGGGGTAGAGCTATGGACTAGAGTGGAATTATTGGTATTCTGTTTTAGACATATTGTGATTCAAGCAATGGAAGAAATTACAACATTGAGGTGGAGCCAGTGGCCACTGGAGGCTTTGGGGGCAGGGAGAGGGAAAAGCAGTTCTAAAACAGGGGCTTTCTTGGACCTTGAGAATTGTCCTGAGTGATATTGCAAAGACAGATATAGGCCATTTTATATGATCATATAACAAGCAGAACTGGGTGGGAGACAGTGTGGTCTACAATGTGAACTATGGTCCATGCTTAATGGCAAAGCCCCAGGATGTGTTTATCAATTGCAATTAAGGTGCTACACCAATGAAAGATATTTATGTGGGAGGTTGTGGGAGGTGTGGGAGGTGTGGCGCATGAGAATCCCTATTTTTGTGTGTGTAACACTTATGTAAACTAAGCATCTTTAAAAAATTAAAATTAAAATTGTAAAAATATGTCATTGGCTATTCAGGGCCTCCTGCCCTTCTAAATAAATTTCATAGTTATCTTTTCCAATTCAGTAAAAACTGCTGTCTTGATTTTTATTGGGATTGCATTGTGTCTGTATATTATTTTGAGTAGGATCAGCATCTTAATGATATTTAGTCTTCCTATCCATGAAAAGGGAAAATTCTTCCATTTATTTAAGCCTTCTTTGATTTACTTTAACAGTGTTGTATAGTTTTCTGTGTATAAGCCATTTATGCTATTAATTAAATTTATCCCTATGTATTTGATTTTTTTAGCTACTATTATAAATGGTATTTTTTTCTTAATTTCCTCCTCAGATTGTTCATTTTTGGTGTACAGCAATGCTACTGATTTTTGCACATTGATCTTATAACCTGTGACTTTACTGAACTCATTTATAAATTCTACAAGCTTTGTTGTAGATTTCTCAGGGCTTTCTATGTACAGGATCATGTTGTCTGCAAACAGGGAAATTTTTATTTCTTCCTTTCCAATTTGGATGCCTTTTATTTCTTTTTCTTGCCTCAGTGCCCAGCAAGTACTTCTAACACTATGTTAAATAGGATTGGTGATACTGGGCATCCTTGTCTTGTTAATGATCTTAGAGGGAACACTTTTATGATTTTATCATTTTATATGATGGTAGCTGTGGGTTTTTCATATATATCTTTTTCATGTTCATAGGGTTTCCTAGTATTCCTATGTTTTACAGTGTTTTTATCAGAAAAGGGTGCTGTATTCTGCCGAATGCTTTTTCTGTGTCTGTAGAGATGTTCATGTGATTTTTCCATTCAATTTCTTTATGTGGTATATTACATTGATTGTTTTTCTTGTTGAACCATACTAGCACACCCAGTATTAAGCCCACTTGGTCATGGAGTATAATTTGTTTGATGTATTGTTGAATATGATTAGCAAGTATGTTGCTGAGGATTTTGGCATCTAAGTTCATTATAGAGATTGGTCTGGAAATTAAATTTCTTGTGTCATCTTTGGTTTTGGTATTAGGTTAATGTTGGCTTCACAGAATGAATTAGGCCATGTTCCTTCTACTTCTATTTTTTGGAAGAGTTCAAGCAGTATTGGTGTTAGCACTTTCTGGTATATTTGGTAGAATTCACCTGTGAAGCTGTCTAATCCTGGGCTCTTCTTATTTGGGAGGTTTTTGATGAGTGATTCTATCTCTTTTTTTGTTGTTGTTATTGTTCTATTTAGTTTATCAATTTCTTCTTTTGTCAATGTAGGCTACATGTGTGTTTCTAAGAATTTTTCCATTTCCTCTAAATTATCCTTCTAGTTGGCACATAATTTTTCAATGTATCCTCTTATAATGCTTTGTATTTCTGTGGGGTCAGTAGTGATATCCCCTTCTTCAGTTTCTATTTTGTATATTTGCAATTTTTCTCTTTTTTTCTTTGTTAGTCTAGTTGATCTTTTCAAAGAACCTGCTTTTGGTTATATATATTTTTACTGCTTTCTTATTTTCTATTTAATTTAGTTCCTGTCTAATCTTTTTCACCTCCTGCTTTCTACTTCCTTTGGAGTTATTTTGTTGTTATTTTTCTAATTCCTCCAGGTGTGCAGTTCAGTCTTTGATTTTAGCTCTTTCTTTTATATATATATGCATTTATGGCTATGAATTTCCCTCAGTACAACTTTTGCTGCATGCCATAGGTTTTGATATGTGGTGTTGTAATTTTCATTCATTTCAAGGAAGTTACTGATTTCATTTGAGAATTCCTTTTTCACCCACTGTTTGCCTAAGGGTGTGTTGTTTAACTTCAATATCTTTGTGCCCAGTCTCTTTCTCTGCCCCTTAATGATTTCCAGCTTCATTCCATTTTGGTCAGAGGAATTACATTGTATGATTTCAATCTTTCTGAGCTCATTAAGAATTCTTCTTTGGCCTTGCATGTGGTCTATCTTGGAGAATGAGACATGTACATTTGAGAAGACTGTATATCCTGCTGTATTTGGGTGTACTGTTCTGTCTATGTCTATTAGGTCAAGATCCTCAAATGTATTATTCAAGGTCTTTGTTTCTTTATTTATTCTCTGTCGAGATATTCTGTCTAATGGTGATAATGGTGTGTTAAACTCCACCATTATAATTGTAGAGGCATCTATTTCTCCACTTAGTTTTTCCAGTGTTTGCCTCATATATTTTGAAGCTCCTTGGTTAGGTACAAAAATGTTTCTGATTGTTCTTGAAAGGTTACCTCTTTTACTAATATATAGTGTCTGTCTTTTTCTCTTACAATAGTTTTGCATTGACAGTCTATTTTATCTGATATTAGTATAGCTACTCCTGCTCATTTTTGATGATTGCTTGTAAGATTGTTTTCCAGCCATTCACTTTCAGCACCCTTGAATCTCTGGGTCTATGGTGAGTTCCTTGTAGACAGGATACAGATGGGTCATATTTCCGAATCCATTCTGCCAATCTGTGTCACTTGACTGGTCAGTTTAATCCATTAACATTCAGTGTTATTACTCTCAAGGAATTACTTACATCAGCCATATTTTCTTTGAATTTATGTATGTCATATGTTGTTTTTATTTTCTTTTGTCTTTTTAGTTGTTCTTACACTCTTCTCCAACTCTCACTCTCCTCTTTTTTCTTTTCAACCTGCAAAACTCTCCTTAGTATTTCCTGAAGGGCAGGTTTCTTCTTGGCATACTCTCTTATTTCTGTTCTCTGTGAATATTTTGAACTATCCATCATTTTTGAATGCCAGCTTTGCTGGATAGAGAATTCTTAGCTGGAAATTTTTTCTTTTAGTAACTTAACTATGTCATTCCACTGCATTCTTGCTTCCATGATTTCACATGAGAAATCAGCACTTTATCTTATTGAGCTTCCCTTGTATGTGATGATTCTTTTTTCTCTTGCTGCCTTCAGTATTTTTTATTTGTTTTGAGCATTGGATAGTTTGACAAGTATATGTCTTGGAGTAGACCTGTTGGAATTTTCACTGTTTGGGGTGTGATGTGCTTCCTGGATATGTACTTCCATCTCTCTCACTAGGGTTGGAAAGTTTTCCACCATTATTTCCTCCAACACTCCTTCTGTTCCTTTTCCCTTCTCTTCTCCCTCTGTGAGGCCTTAAATGCATAAATTTGTGCATTTTTTTGTCATTCAAGTCCCTAAGTCCCTGCTGGATTTTTCTTTTTATATATCTGTTCTACTATCTCTTTGATTTCAGATGTACTGTCTTCCACATCTCTAATTCTTTCCTTTGACTGTTCAAATTTGCTGTTATGTGCTTCCATTGTCTTTTTGATTTCTTGGATTGTGCCATTCATCACCATCATATCCATTATCTTTTAATGAATGTTCACAATTTCCTCAGTATGTTCTCCCAGTGTCTTCTTAATATCCTTCACTGCATCAAGTTGATTCATGATATTTGTTTGCACAGCTTTGATTAATTGCTTGATGTTCTGATCTCTTCTTGGTTTTTGGTTTGTTCATTGGACTGGGCTATGTCTTCCTGATTCTTGGTATGGTTTGTAATTTTTTGTTGCTGTCTGGTCATATTTTTATCCTGATGGGTTCATGTAGTCAATTAGCTTCATTCTCTATTCTAGTTTTTTATTTAGCTGCTTTTTTGCATGTGTTAAGTTTTCTCTTTAACACTTCGGTTTTTTTTGTTCTATTTCCTTGCTGTTCTCTATGTTCCCTTGAAGGAAAAACATTAGGGCCAGAGAAAGCAAAAGAGGTATGAAAAGAAAAAGGATAATGATAAGAATAATAGTAAAATTTAGAAGAGGAACCATATACAACCTAGGATAATAAATATTTAACTTATGTAAGCAGTGTAGAGTAATAGGAATAGAAAAGTGTAGTACCTATAATGAAATGGGAAACTAAATAGAGATAAATATATAGACTTAATTAACAGGTTGGAATGATGAGGAGAGAGGGAAAGAGAAAAGAAAGGGCAAAAAGAAAAAAGTTAATAAAAAATGAAAACAAAATAGATGAGATAGAAATAAAAAACAGAAGAATTGAAGACTAAATAAAGAGAAGTGGAATGTAAGAACTACAACGGAAAGCAAAAGATAGAAGGATGAAGGAAGAAAAAGAGATAGCATTGTTAGATAAAGTCAGTATACACAGAAAAGAGGAAATCAAGGAAGAGGAAACATAGCAAGCAAGAAACAAGCCAGCAGCACCTAATTAAAGAAAAAAAGGGGAGGGGGGGGAGAAAGAGGAAAGGAAAACAAGAAAACAAAAAAACAAACATGCAAGCCAGTGGTCAAACAAAAACTAAGGAAGGACAATCTTCCCTCTTAAGCCCTTCTGGAGCTTCTCAGGTTGCTGGCATTCATCAATCGATTGCCCTGCAGCCTTCCTTCTGCAAGTTTTGAAGCAGGTTTTAGTGAGTCAATTAAGTTAAAATGTTAAAGAAAGTAATTGTTTTTTAGGAAAATTAAGAGACCCGTTAGAAGATAATGCAAAAATAATGTCTATGTTTTTCCTCTCCTCAATTATCAGCTGGATGTTTGATATCTCGGTGGATCACTACTCTATGAGGAGTAAGCTGGGAATCAATGAGGGTCCTTGTATATTGAATGCTGAAACTTATCTGCTGAGATAAACTTCCTTGTTTAGTCAGTTAGCTCTTCAGAAACCTATCCAGTCACTTTCCCCTGGGCAGGTTGACTCTTTGCAGTTGGATAAATTCCTGCTGATTAAGAGTCTCTCCCTGACCCCTTTCTATTCTTATTAGTTTCTCTCCCAGGGCAGCAGGAGGCAATAGCCTCTGTGAAGCGATTCCCCCTCACCTTTCCTAGATAGGTTTAGTTCCCTTTTGAAATTCAATTGGGACCTTGGTGAATGAACTCACTCCAAAAAAAATGACTTTCAACCCTCTTCCAGACCACCCTCTCTTCCTAGGGAACCGAAAATAGGCTCTTGGAAGGTTATTAATCACTACTTATTGCTCACCTCCCTTAGGGGGGTTGAAATTTTGATAGTTTTCAGCCAGGGACTACTCAATTGCCTGACCCCGCCCTCTTCAGTTCAAATTTCTCTATCCCAGGTCAGTGAGGTAAATCAGGCTGCCTCAGCAGATTTGCCTCTCCCCTCTTCCTGGTGCCACTTCAAGCCAGCTAGTATGTTCCTTAAAGTTCAAAGTGTTCCAGGCAACCAAACTCTCAGAAAGGAATACCCTTTCCTCCCTTCACCAGAACCCTCCCTCTTTTGGAATATGTGCCCTGCTGCTGGGTGACCAGGCGAAGTTGGGTCTCCGGGATTGCAGCAGCTTTGCCATGAGAGTAGGGCTTAACTGTCCCATAGTTTCCAGACTCAGAGGCAAGAACCTCAGGGTTTTACCTTGAGAAATGTATCTCTTTGTCCAGCTCTCTCCAGATCAATGCCCTGAAGCCTCCTGCTCCTTGGCTTCCACAAACAGCTCCATCAGGCAGGATCTTGCCCCCACTCAGCTGTTTCTTGTGCGGGAGATGGTGAGTCCACACTTAAACTGACACCATCTTGCCTGGATCTCTGTAGATGGAATTCTTTCCCTAATTTATTCTTCAGATTGTTCATTGCTTGAGTTTTCTAAGTGTAATTCTTTCTTTCATTTTTCTTCATATTGCTTAAAGATTGAATATAAAAACACTACTGATTTTGGATGTTGTCTTGTACCTGATATGGTAGTTTGATCATTTTGATGACCCCATAACAGATCATGTCCTTAAAGCTAATTCATTCATGTTGTGTGAACTTATAATGGGTTGGAACTTTAATCAGATTATTTCTGTTAAGTGCCTTTTATTAAATTATTTCAGTAAGGTATGATCTAAGGTGGGTTTTAATCCTCTAACTGGAGTACTTAAAAACAGAATGAGTATGGAGAGGTACAGCCTTAGAGAAAGAAAGAAACTCCCAGAAGCTAAGAGAGAAAATCCAGGAAGCCAGAAGCTGAAAGCAATGAGAACAGGAAGCCAAAGGATAGACATCAGGCACCACCATTATACACTGTCATGTGACAGGAATTCAGAATCACTGGAAACCATGTCTTTAGGGAGAGAGATTTTCCTGATACCTTGATTTAGACATCTTTCTCAGACTCAGAACTATAGGCTTATAAGTCAATAAATCCTCACTGTAAAAGCCAACCCATTTTTAGTATGTCACTTTAGCAGCCTTTAGCAAATCATTTATTAGTTCTCATAGCTTGGTTGTGGATTTTCTGAATATAGGATCATACCATCTGCAAATACGAAAAGTTTTACTTCTCACTTTACAATTGCAATGTCTCTCTCTTTTTTTTTTTTCCTAATTGCCCTGGCAAGAACATTCAATACAATGTTGAATAACAGTAGTGACAGGAGGTATCATTGTCTTGCTCCTGCTCTACTGATAAACTTTCAGTCTTTCAATATTAAGTAGGATGTTAGCTATGGGTATTTTATATGTACTTTATCATATTTCATTAATTTCCTTCTATTTCTAGGGTTCTAAATGTTTTTATCATGAAGTGGTGCTGTATTTTATCAAATGCATTTTTCTGCATTCATTGAGATGATCCTGTGTTTTTACTTTTATTCTGCTAATCTGGTGTATTACATTAATGGATTCCCTATGTTGAACAAACCTTGTATATCAGAGGTGAATCACAGTTGACCATGGTGTATCATTCTTTTAAAATGATGTTCAACTCAGTTTAATTGGAGTTTTAAGGAATTTTGCATCTATATTCATAAGAGATATTGGTCTATTTTTTTCTTATGGTTTCTTTATCTGGATATGAAATAATAGTGTTCTTACCATCATAGAATAAATTAGGTAGTGTTACCTCCTTGTTTTACTTTGCTAAAACCTGATGGGAACAATATAGCAGAAATGAGTTGGCTATTATAAAAGGAATATATTTGTTTAAAAGCTTACACTTCTGAGGCTGTGAAAGTGTCCAAAATAAGGTATCACCAGAGATGCTATCTCACTGGAGCTTGGCTGGTAGTGATCCTTGACTCCTGCCATGTGGCAAGACACAAGGGTGATTACCAATCTGTTCCTCTGCCTTCTTCCCTGAACTCAGCTGTGGAAATTAGTCATATAGCTCACCTCTCCCTTCTTCTCCAGGTCTCCTCTCTGAGTTTCTTGAGGGCCTCTTTCTCAGTCTTTGTGCCCTGCTGTTTCCAGCTTTCATACTCTAGAAACTCTCTTTTAGCCTCTCAGGGTTTCTCTGTCTTTGCCACATTCTTCCTGTCTGTCTGTTGCTTTAGGTCTTATGTTTATAAAGGACTCCAACAAAAGGCCCAAGACACACACAAGGCCATGTCTCACTGAAGTAATCCAATCAAAGGCCCCCAACTTAATCTAATTCAATCAAAGTCCCTGCACTGATAAGAATGGATTAATTTCAACAATCTAATTTTTTGGGAGATCCCCAAAAACCTTCAAAATGCCACACCTTTATTCAAATCTTTTGAAGTGTTTGGGCAAAATTGGGGTTAAGTATCTTTGGATGTGTAGTAGAGTTCCATTTTGAAGCTATCTGTTCCTAAGCTATTTGTTGGAAGATTTTTTCATTTCTGATTCCATGTCCTTAGTAGTGTTTTGGTTTGCTAGGCTGCTGAAATGCAATATGCTGGAAATCAGTTGGCTATAATAATTGGGATTATTACCTTACAGGCTTATAGTACTGGGGCCATAAAAATGTCCAAATTAAGGCATCATCAGGCAATGATTTCTCTTTGAAGACTAGGTGTCAGCAATCCTGGTCTCTTTTGTTACATGGCAAGGCACATGGCAACATCTGCTGGTCTCTTACTTCCCTTGGTTACATTGCTTTCACCTTCTGGTTTTAGTGACATTCTCCCAGCTTCTGTGACTTTCTCCTGCCTTTCTCTCTGTTTACAAACTGTTTATAAAGGACTCCATAAGAGGATAAAGACCTAACCTGAGCCATGCTTTAATTGAAGTAGCCTAATGAAAAGGCCATTAACTCTACTAACTAATCAAAAGGTCCCATTAAATAATGAAATTATTCTAAAATTTTTGAGATTATGAATGTGCAAGATTTTGATTTTACTAAGAGCCATTGATTATACACTTTGGATAGAATAGCCAGAAACAGCAACCACATATAGTGGAGGAAGCATTGAAATATTGAGAGCTGAAGAATTTTTTTTTATTTGTCAATTTTTTGTTTATTATTATTACTGAAATAATGAAAATTCTCTAATGATGATTGAAGTGATGTATGCACAACTGTGATTATAGCTAGTACCATTGATTGTACACTTTGAATGAATTGTATGTTTATTAATATGTACCAATAAAGTTCATTTTTTAAAATAAAAAGGTCTCATTCAGACTAAGTTCACACACTGAAGAATGAACCAGCTTTAAGAATATGATTTTCAGAGGTACTTTCAGGCTCAAACTACAAAATTTGTCATTGATTTCTTGAGATATCCAGTTTTTTCTTAAGTCACTGTAGGTAGTTTTTGTGTTTCTAAGAATATGTCCATTTTATCTAAGTTATTTAATTTATTGGCATACAGTTCATAGTTTCTTCTCATAGTCTTTTTTATTGGATTAATTTGCTATGCCCTCATTTTCATTTTTATTATTCATTATTTGCATTTTCTGTTTTGTTCTGTCAGCCTAACTACAAGTTTGTCAATATTATTGATCTTTTCAAAGAAAATTTTTGGTTTTGTTGATTATCTCTGTTGTTTTGTGTGTGTGTGTTTCTTTTCTATTTCATGTATCTCTGCTAAACTATTTGTCGTTTCCTTCATTCTGCTTAATTAACTCTTCTTTTTCTAGTTCTTCCAGTTTTGAGGTTAAGTCTCTGATTTGAAGTCCTTCTTTTTTAATGTACCATTTAGAGCAATACATTTCCTTCTCAGCACTTAATTCACTGCATCCCATAAGTTTTTGTAGGTTGTGCTTTCATTTTCATTCACCTCAAGACACTTCCTAATTTCACTTCTGATTTCCACTTTAACCCATTGATTGTTTAAGAGTACATTGTTTAATTTCTACATATTTGTGAATCTTTCATTTCTTCCTCTCTTATTGTTTTCTAGTTTCATTCTGTTGAGGTGAGAGTATTATAACTATTGTATGATTTCAATATTTTTAATTCACTGAAACTTGTTTTGTGACCCAACATATGGTCTATCCTGGAAAATGAACGTGTGCACTTGAGAAGAAGATATATTCTGCTTTGTTTGGTGATTAATCATTCAAGCCTTATTAATCCTTATTGATCTTTTCACTAGATAATTTATAAATTACTGAAATTACTCTTAATATAGAGCTGTCAATCTCTCCCTTCAAATCTGACAATATTTGCTTTTAGTTTTTTGGGTCTCTACTGTTAGGTGCATATATATTTATAATTCATACAACTTCCTGCATATTTTTCTCTGTTATCAGTATATGATGACTATCTTTGTTCCTCATAACTGTGATGTGCAGTCTATTTTATCTGATATTAATATAGCCAATACATCTTTATTTTCACAAATACTTTCATGTTATATATATATTTTTAAATTTTTTCGCCCTCAACCTACTTGTATCTAGGACTTCAAGGTAAATCTTTTGCAGAAATCACTTAGTTGGGTCCTATGTTTTTAACCATTTTCTTTATATCTCATTGATATTTATATTGACCTTATCATCCTATATTGTATAAGAAAACAAGTTTTCTCACTTTTGTAAGAATCAACTTTTAGATTTCATTTTTCAATCATGTTACCTCCTATATTTACATTAAAATATTTTATTGTCACTTTGGTTAGGTAAGTAATCAACTATTGTTTATCAGTGGATTCTGATATTAATTAGCCATGCATTAAAACTGCCTAAAATTTTTGACATCTTTCTTTCTCAGATTCAAACACTAAAGGATATATTTTTTATTTCAAACTCTATAAAATCCCACAGAGCTTGTCCTTATACCTTATATAAATAGAGGTGCCATAAATAGTTAAGTTCATTTGATATGTTATGAATTGCATGAAAAATATTGTCAAATTACTAGAGATTTTCTAACCATCTATTGGTTAGATTATATGGATAAAATATTATTCATTTAAATATTTAGATATTGTACAAAATTCCTAAAGATTTGACAATCATCTAACTGTCCATTATATGTCCTGGTTTACTTACATGATATTAGAAAACTGTAGAGTGTTATTGGTCATAATTTTAGGTATTATAAAAAATGCTGCATGCCACAGAACAACCAAATTTCCTTATCAATTACATTATTTTACTCTGACGTTTCCTTGAAAGAACTTGCAGACACTTATAGTTCAGAGTTTCATCTTATTCAAATGAAAAAAAGGGGGGGGACTTTAAACAAAAAAGTAGGTGAGTATATAAATTATGTTTACCTGTCAATTAACATAACCCTGGCAAAATTTTAATGGTGGGGCATGGTCAAATGCATCAACTGAAAGGGAAATTTTGAACTTCTTCAAATGTACTTTACACAGCTTCTCCTTTCTATGGGATATAGATATGTCTTTGTTATCATATACCTATTTTCTTTATGGATAAAGAATTTTCCTTGTCAGGAGGTGTGGCAGTTTGAGATTATTGTTTGAATCTCAAAAAGTAAGACTTTGTTTTTAAACTAATATATTCCTGTGAGTGTGATACTATTGGACTATATTAAATTTGTTTGAAGAACATTTTTATAGATTACTTGATAAATGCTTTAAGGTGTTTGATTGAACTGCTTCAGTGAGGCTTGACTCAGGTTGAGTCTCTGCCTTCTTGCTGGTTCAGTTATAAATGGATACACAGAGAGAGTCACAGGAAAAGGAATCCACCATGTTTGACAATGCCATGTTAGTAAGAGGACTATAACACTGCTTAAACACAAAGCCACCAGGGGCTGGACCCACAGAGCATCTCAAGAGGAGATGAGGACTGCTCTATGACTGATAGCTTACAGCTGAACTCAGGAAGAAAGAACAGCCTAGACTGATATAGGATGCCTGGAAAGAAACAAGCCCTATGTCTGGGTGCCCTAAAATGAGCTCAAACATCAGGAGAGATCATTGGTCATTTGCTTCAAGTGACAGCTGACTTTGGTGAGACAACATCTCTTATGGTGCTGCAGTTAGACTTTTCACAGCCTCAGAACTGTAAGCTTTTACCCCAAATAAATCCCATTAACAAACACCAACCTATGTCTGGTACTTTGCATTGGCAACCATTTAGCAAAACAAACATAGTTTGGTACCAGCAGACTGGATTAATGCTGCTTGCAATTGGCAAAATTGCTGGAATGGTTTAATAACTGGGAAAAGTATATATTTTTTTGGAAGAATTGTGAGGTGCTTGATAGAAAAGCCTTAGATTTCTTTGAAGAGACTTTTGGTAAAAACTCAGATGATAAAGTTAGTTCTGATAAGGCATTCAAATGAAATGATCAAACTATTATTGGAATCTGGAGGAAAGATGAGCCTTGTTTTAAAATTGTAGATAAATTTGCAAAATTGTCTCCTAATGTTAGATGGCATGCATAATTTGAAAACAATAAGGTTGGACATTTAGCTGAGGAGATTCTCAAAGTAAATGTGGAAATTGAAGCCTGCATTCCCCTTATAGCAAAATGTGAGAGTAAAGAGATATGCTGAAAACTAAACTGCTGGGCAGAAAGAAACCAGAGACTGATGATTTAGGAAATTCAAAACTTCTTGAAAACAAGCCCAAAGATGATAGTGTATTTGAAGAATTAACTAAGATTGGAACTTGTAGTTCAGGATTGGAAATGCAGTTATCCAGAAAGATCTTGTGTACTTCCTGCATACTAAGCCAAGATTTTGTGAGATTGGTGTGAACAAAACCATTGTCAGCCTGTACTAAAAGGGGCAGGGAGGGGACAGCTTGAAGATAAAATGACTTCAGAGGGAAAAACATGAAAGCTGAGGTCTGGAATTAAGAGATCTCCTTGAGCAAAGGGAGGTAGCCCACTCATGTGTATGGAAAGGGTGAATTTGCCTGGCATTTGAAGAAGGAGTATCTTTCAGCCCTTTGCTAAGGGAGAATTTGGAAGCCTCAGGCTACAGAGATGGTGTAGCACATTCCTTGGTAGTTGGAGAGATTTAGGTTTTCACCCCACTTCTCTGAAGGGAGTGGGCCTGTTCTCCATAGGGTGAGGTGACTTAGGTCACCATCCCACTCTTCTGAGGGGTTTGGGCCTGTATACCAGAGATTAGGGAGAATGATGCTACCATCTCACTGTACAAAGCAGGTTGACACTTTCCCATGAACTAAAAGATATTGGGGAAATTGTGGCCATCACCCCAATGTACCAGGATGATGAATTCTAGAGTTCACTTGCCACCTAGATGCTTGAAAAGAGTGGAACCAAAATATGGCCATTAGTCAAGCCCTTGAAGGAATGGGCCCAAAGAAGGCCCTGAGAAGAAATCATCATTCTAAGGATGATCTCAGACTTTGAAATCTAATGGGGTATGACCTACAGCTTTTTGGAACTGTTGGGTACCCATGATGCATGCTTCCCTCCCAATCTTTCCTTATATTAATGCAAATGTTTATCCTATATATATCCATACTTTTTGTATTGGAAGTAGGTAATTTGTTTTTTAAGTTTCACAGATTTACTGCCAGAAGGGAATTTTTGACCCAAGACAAATGGCATATTTATTATCTTACATATTTGTGATTTTGTACATTTCATTGTTACAGGAATTATTTAAATTTTTAAAAAATATTGTGATATAATGAATGTATTTTGCATAAGAAAAGACTAGTTTTTGGGGGATTCAGAAGGTGGAGTGTGTCAGTGTGAGATTGTTTTATGAATCCCAAAAAGAGAATTTTTTTAAAACTAATTGATTCCTATGGGTGTGATATTATTTTATTGCATTAAATTTTATGGAGGGTCCTTCGAATATATTACTTATTAATATCACTACTGAGCTTTTGATTGGATTACACCAGTGAGGCATGACTCAGATTGAGTCTCCACCTTCTTGCTGGGTCTGACTAAATGTATACACAGAAAGAGACAGAGAGACACAGGAAAAGGAATACACCACGTTTGATCCTACCATGAAATGGAGAGAAATAGAGGATCACATAAGTAGAAAGTCACAATGGGTTGGGCCCACAGAGCAGCTCAAGAGGGGTACATGCTATCTTACTGTTAATTGTATTATTGATTTTTTTATTATCTTGCTTGAAGATTGATTCCTACTTTTAAGTTTGATAGTAATAAAGTTTTTTCTGCTTAAAAAAAAAAAAAAGAGGGGATGAGTTTCTTCTATATGACTGATAGCCTACAGCTGAACTGAGAAAGAATGAAGAACAGTCCAGACTGACACAGGATGCCTGGAAAGAAATAAGCCTTCTGCCTGGTTGCTCTCAGATGAGCTCAAACCTCAGGAGATATCAGTGTCCATCTTGCTTCAAAATGTGGCAACTAACTTTGGTGAGAATGCATCTCTGATGGTGCCTCATTTGGACTTTTCATGGCCTTGGAACAGTAAACTTTTACCCCAAATAAATCCCCTTTTTAAAGCCAATTTATTTCTGTTACTTAGCATTGACAGCCCAGTGGCTGACTAAAACACAAACCTACTACGCTCACAGTAGCTGAAAAATAGACTTTGTTTTCACACCTGGGAGAGTCCTGATATTCTCTAGAGGAATAGTGTCCATAAATTTATTGGAACTGTAATCAAGGTACTTTGCAAGGTCTTGCTCATGAACTAAAAACTTAAATGTCCTTATCACCCTCAGTTTCAGGAAATATGGAATGAAGAAATGGTGTCTTAAAGCTGAAATTAATTAAATTATGGGAATTCCTCTTCTCATCCTGAGCCTAGGGTTCTTCCCTTAACATTGATGGCCATAGTGCTATTCCATCAGGAAAACTCCAGTTAATGGCCTATGAAATCATAATGGAAAGATCCATGTGGCTTATCATTTCTCCTACTTTACTGGGCTCTAACCAATTACAATGTAAAATTTCTAAAGTTTTTAAGGGCCTAATTACATAAACTCAGATCTACCTTTGATAGATATAGGTTACCTTTCCTGAAAATCCTCTATAGCAGATTCTACATGATCTTCAGCCTGGAGAACTGATATATTTGAAGAGACATCAATGAAATACTGGTATAGAATCTAGATGGAAAGGACCTTTTTAAGTTTATTGACCACCAGATGGCAGTAAAACTACTGGGAATTGACCTCTGGGTCCACCTGTCAAAACTAAAATGTGCTCCTAGCACTTGGGAGATTAATTCAATTTTGGAACTCAAGCTAAAATTAACACAAGGATTCCACAAGCATATGGAATCTGATGTAGACAGCTTTTTCCCAAGAAGTCAGAACAAATAGATGTTACTCAGGATCATAGATCCAAGACATTCTTGAATTTCCTCATTTCATTCTTTGCCTTTTCCTTTTCAATGTCTTTTTAGTGTTTTCTTATTCATCCTATACCCCTTTCAATGCTCAGTCTCCATATACAATATTATCTTTTTAAAAAAATTTATTTATTTTTTATTGTGGGTAAAAATCAAAATTTTCACAATACATACCAATATTTGTAAAATGATATATAAATATATATGCATATATGTGCATTTGCTTACAAAAATGTTATTTATATATATATAAATATATTTTAAGAGGTGCTTAGATTACCCAAAATATTACACGGAATCCACTGGGAATCCCATGTTGCCCACCTCCCACACTTCCCACCACATCCCACACAAACATCTTCCACAAGTGTGGCCCACCACCCTCAATGGACTTACACATCCTGGGGCCTTGCCACCAACCATAGACCACAGTTCACATCGTAGACCACACTTTCTCCCACACAGTTCTGAGTGGTGTGTGCTGATTTAAAATGGCCTACATCAGTTGCCACAATGGTACTCAGGACAACTTCCAAATCCCAAAGAAGCCCCTGTATTTCAACTGCTCATCCCCTCCCTGCCCCAAAAGTGTCAAGTGGCCACTGGCTCCACCTCATTGTTATAATTTCTTCCATTGCTAGAATCACCATATGTGAACAACAGAATACCATCAAGTCCACTCTAGTCCATAGTACTTCCCCCAATCCTGAGGGGACTGGGATGGTGATGTCCACTCCACCTCCAAGTGAGAGAGGGCTTATATCCCATGGATATGGTGGGTGGGATGATCCTGCCTGCAGATGCAGGCCCTCTCCAGTCCCTGGGATGGCCGTGGCCCCTCGTTGTGTCCTCGCCAGGTGACTTAGATGAGTCCATTGAGCTGTAGGGTAGGAGTTGCAGCTCCACCAAAATTCCATGCACACCTGGCACATAGGTAGGCCAGAGGCTCCAGTCTCTGGAAGTATACCTAAAAACTCCAGCATCACATATAGGTTTGAATAGAAGGGACTGATGAACCATGTACAGGGAGGACTTATTTGAGTCCAATTCTATCACTCTCAGGAGCACAGATTCCAAAATAGAGCCCACTCTTTAATCTCTTCTTTACATTATTTTTTTCTATGTACTCCTACCTTGAACCGAATTCCTTTGTCCTTCGAACACACCATATAGCAAAAGAAACCAATTAGTTACTGCTGTGCCTGAAACCATCCCCTACTTATTCTTAAAACATATATTTATCTAATTACCAACCCCTATACACTTGAAGGTGTTTCACATCCAGGAGAAAAACATATACACAACCAGATAGATTTCCTTTTTGGAATGACTCAGCTCTGCCATATGAGCCTCTGAAACAGGTCTTTCTAAACCAAGGAATGTGGTATTTTCCCTGGAAACTAGACAGATTTATTTGGCCACCTTGTAAGACATAGTATATTTTCAAATTCTATATGGCAACCTTCCTTTTACTTTCATGAACCAAGAGTACTATTAGGGTCAGACCTCCCTTAAAGACAATATTTTTATCCAAGCACCCTGAGGTTTTAATAACATAAGAACTTATTCCATTCAAGACAAAGATTTCTAGTGGGTTGATAGGTCAGGCAAAAAAAAATTGTTCATTAAATGAGACTAAGATATCAGATAACAATGAAGATGAGATAGTGATTATGATTCTCCATCCGACGTTTACATTCACTTAGCTCTACATATCAATACCCCATTTCTTAATTGAAATATATGCCCTTATGAAGCTCTCCAAGAACATTATTTTGTATGTTAACACAAAATATACAAGGTATTATCCATCAATTGAGTTAGTTTCTGTTATATATCTTAAGTTATTTCCCTGATGGCTATTTATGATAAGCTTCCAGCTGAAAATTAAGCTCCCACAGGTTAAATTAGAAACCTAAAAGCTGTTAAGACCACTTCTCATACTAAGAGACTATTGTCAGATGAGAGACAGTTGTAAATGAATCATGGAAATTGCATTACCCAGACTAAAATAATGGGGTGTCCTGTTCTTGGTATTGTTAACCTTGTCACTGCGACAGGTATCTCTTATACTGGAAGATATACTATAAGATTACAGATGGAATTAGAAAAGATAGCTTCAAGTTAGAGAAATGTATTTCATACCTAGGGCATGTCATCAGCTCATTAGCCAAGGAAGGTTTGGAACTTGCAAAATGGTTGTAGAATACTGATTGTCATTGGATTATACTCTGTCTTCCCAAGGTGTGTGCATTAGTTGGGACCCAAAGCTGTGTAACCGTAAGTGACATGAGAATGTTTACCAAGAGCTAGTAGCAGAAGAAGCCTATCTTAGAGAAGCAAGCAAATCAGCTTAGATAGCTCCCAAATCTCATTGATCTGACCCTCATTTTGGTTGGTTTCTTGGGTCATGGAGACCATGGCTCATAGATGTCATAAAAGGAACACCTGTTGTCCTCTTAAACATATTCATAATACTCTTCAGTCATTGCCTGACCTTTTGTCTCTTCAATACTACTACACATTCACTAACTCAACAAATTATATAACTGAGGATACAAAACCAGAATGAAAATCCTCAAAATTCAGCTAACCCATGAAACTGGCAATGAATCACAAAGGACTTTTTTTTTGTGAATGAGAGACTAACAACATATTTGGTCAAACCCTTATAATGGAGGGATTGACCAAAGGGAGGAAATTCATATAATGTATAAAGAAAGCACTGGGAAACCCTCAGAGCCAAAAAATAAAAATAAAAAATAAATAAATAAACTCCCTATGCCTTTTTGAGTTTCCACTTTATCACTTAAAATTTGAAATCTACACAAAGACTTCTGCCCCAGGTAACCAATTAAGTCTTAGTTCATTACCTTTGACCCAATACGAAATAAGGACACCTTCCCTAAACTATTTTATATAAGATTGACAAAGCATTGTCCAATAATAGGAGTCAAGCTAACTTCCTTTTTATAGCTGCAAAAATCATTTGTTATCCCTAGAACTCTGGAGTTATTTCCATTATGGCTTCCTTTGCTGTAGCAAAAATTTGGTGTCCCTAATAAAATGCCATGGTCTGCAAACTTGACTTTAATTTTTCTTTCACAGAATCACCACTGTTTCTGGCACTTGTAATTGCAATCATTGACTTGGTACCACTGCAACAGGTAAGAATAAAGGAATTTCTGGGTATGTGAGGAAAAAAGAAAAAATTATTGAAATGATGTGAAATAATTTTATAGTTAAACTAGATTCCTCCCCCATCCTATCTTTCCTAAATTGATTAGGAAAACAGAGGAATCTATCTACTGAGGGTCCTCACTTTTTAAGGCCCCAAATTTGGGCATTTGGGGATAACCAGAGATGTAGAGAAAAACAAAAATTTGACACAATAGTTAGGCAGAACTTACATTTTATTATGTCTGCAGACAGGAGCCAAGGTCAGTCTAAAGTGGCTCAGACCTGATTCGGCATGTTGTTGTTTTATTCTTGCTTAAATACCTAACTTATTATTTAGTATTTGCTTTGATTATGCATTAGCTTTTATGCATATAGATGAACACACGTAGCTAGTTATATAATGTATGATTAATATGTTCAAGAAATAATGCTTGCACATAAATTGCATGACTAAAAAGGGGGTGGATAACTCCTCCCCAGGGTGGGAATTTTACTCTGTTAATTAAGCAATTTGAAATGAGGACAGCAAGTGGCTTCTCCTGTGCAGGTCTGGCCAACCAGTTGAAACTGGTTTTCATTCTTCATTGCTTCAACAGGATATTCTCAACCACAGGAAATGAAATTTGGCACCAAGAGAGGGTTGCATCTCATTACCTTCTAATTTACATATAATTATTTCCTTTGTATCTTAGCCACAGGGAGAGAAACAAGTTGCATTCATGTATTCAGTCATCCTACATCCATCAAATTCCTCCTTTTTGTTTTTGTCATTATTCTTATCAAAAGGGAAAGGGACCTAGCTGAGATCTTATGTAACTACTTCTTGCTGATCCTATGGGTGTTGATCTTTTGGGAAACTATTGTAAGAGTGTGGTCTGAGGAGGAAAAGTCAGTCTGTTATAGTTTGCTAGTTTGCGATTCTTTTGAATAAAGTGTTGCATTCATGGCATAAGTACAGGTGCAACCCCCAAAAGAAAAGTTAATTAAAGAAAGAAAAAAAATAATTAATGAATGGAATAGCCACTTGATGAAGCTGGACAGGTTTCAGAAGGAGAAATTATTTCCCTATGTTAGAGGTTATTGGCTTTGTTTTTTTATTTACTCAATGCTCTCACTTCTCTGGAGAGCTTGGTGGCTAAGTAGAAGGATGCGGCTGTAGTTTCAGCTGATGCTGTGATCCTTAAGAAGGTAAACAATGGGATTAATTGGATTGCTTTTTTTGATCATTTGTGGTAGTACATAATTTGGGGTTTGTCTTTACAAAAGTTTGTTGAATTTTGTTTAAGTGAGCTCCCCTGGCCACTGCTTTCAAGGTGTAGACTAACTGAAGCATTTCACCATACAGTTAGTCAAGGAATTACTTGATATTGATTGTGTAAATTTACATAGTAATAACTCTGTTCTAGTGTATAGGTTTTGGATGAGTTGCAAATCAGGTATGAGGGATGATCGCTATTTTCCCATAAGGCTAGTTAATGGTAGGTCCGGTAAGTGAAAAAATAGAATTAGTGTCTTGTAGAGTTTTTTCTTTCTGAATAGGTAAATCAGGATTCCAACCAGCTCCACTTCATGTTTCACTTCATGCTCAAGTTTGGTATCTGGTTTAGTATGTCCTTTATCTGCCAAATTTGAAAAGTAGTAAGGTTTTGCTCTGGTTTTATGGACCCAGAACTTGATTCTCTGTAACTTAAGAGAGGAGTGAGAGGTTAATAGTACTGTATAAGGTCCCTCCCATTTATGTTTAAGCTGATATTCAGCTTGTTTGTTTTTCCAAACTTTTTAAAAGAACCTGGTCCCTGACTGAGAAGGGGTGAAGAGGCTGGTCAGTCAAGTATTTTAGGTGCATATTTGCATATGCATGCCTTGTGGTGAAGAGCTCTCCCAAATGCAAGGCCCACTTATGGTGGGCTCCCTCTAAGGTTCTTGAGGAATTGGGTTTTTTCCTCAGGTTGCTTAGAAAGGGCCTTCTGTACATGAGCTCGAAATGACTTAACTCAACTCCTCTTCTAGGGCCTACCCTGACCAAAGGAGAACTAGGTTAAGTGTTTCTGTCATTTTCACTGTGTTTATTAACAAATTTTCTTTAAGGTTTTTTTTAAAGTATAGTTCATCCTTTGCACCTTTCCTGATGACTCAGTTCTCCAGGCTACATGCAATTTCCACTAAATTCTGAGATATTCATTGCTACCTTGCACTATAGCTGAAATAAAAGTTGGTTCATTATCTAACTGAGTAGTTTGGGGCAGTCCAAACCTCAGGATGATTTCTTGGAGGAGTAACTTAGTTACCACGGAATACTGTTTTGTGCTGTAAAGAAGAGCTTCCCGTCATCCTGAAAAAGTGTTTATAAATACTAAAAGTATTTAAATTTTCCTGTGGCTTTATAATAATGGTTTTGGTAACTCCTATTTCCCATGGGTTTAAGATTTCCAACCAGCAAGGCTGCATAGGCCAGCACCATGGCCAAGTGACTTCATTTTCCCAATTTGTATGGTTCAAGGTATACACAACAATAGATCATTATTACTTCCCCTTTGGGGCTGTAGGGCTACTGGTCCTTTAATTCATATTCTCAATGTTCAAATTTCCCATTAAAAAATCACTCTAAAGATGAAAGCACATTCCTTGTTCAGTAGAAATGTGACATGGTGGTTCAAATTGGAACAGTATTTTCTGTTCTGGCTCTTTTTTAAGAGTCTGATCATTTGCATCTACCACTGGGTATACAAAACCCATTCCAGAGTAAGTGTAATTTTTGTCAGTGTCCATGTATAACCACCAAGAGCCAACAGTGTCTACCTGACTTGCTAGTTATGTCTCCTGCTGGGGAAACTGCCCTATAGTAATCTTCAGAAAATATATCTTGTTGCAAGACAGACTAGTTCTTGTCAGCATTTCATGCCTCAGAGGGTGCAAGAGAAATATGTCTAAATTCAACCATGGACATATTGAGCTATGTAAACCAAAAAAAAGCAGGTTCTTATTCTTAATCTCTTTCATGTGGGTGTGAACCCATTGTAAATAGGACATTTTGAAGATGTTATTTTAGTTAAGTTGTGAGCAAATGAATTAGGATGAATATTAATCTTATAATTTCTGGTCTTATAAAGAAAATAAAAATATTAAGAGGAGCTGCATTCTAGGAGTTAGCAGGAACTTAGAAGAGAAAGAAAGAATGTTTTCTCGTGGTGGGAAGCCAAAGAAACCTAGGGATTGCCAGCCCACCAGAATGCTCCTAAGCCCAATATGAATCAAGCCTTCCAGACTCTGAACCCATGAAATATTTCATTTCTGTTGTTTAAGACAAAGCATCAGATGGTATTTATCATAGTAGCTCAGCCTAGAAAATAAGCCCCAGCCTATCTTTGCATTATAATAACCTCCAATATACACTGATGTTATGGACCTGGGAACCACTTCAAACAAGCACACTGGGTTAGATAGCTACAAGGTCCAATCACCTACTGGCCCTAGAAAAGGGTTCTTGTGATGGGAATCAGCAATCAACATGTTGTACTTTAACACATGCATCAAATTCCTTTGGTGATTTCCACTGGGTTCTCCATCATAGGGAATGCCATTTTTGGAAAATTGTTTCATTGGCCATGTACCTGAACATATGGTCAGGCCATTGGCCACCACCTAGGAGTAGATATGACCTAGATATAGAAACAAAGAGCATGCAATTCAGCTTAACAAGCTGATTTTTTTTTACCTTCATCAGTCATTTGTTGGCTATCTAAGCAGGATGCTGTACATTAATCTTAGATATGATATTCTTGATAAAAATCAGACTTTTGCTCAGTCATGAGCTGTCTAAAGAGAGGCACTCAAATGGCAATATAATCCAGCAGTGACTATTAATATCTTGGGTGATTTCATAGAAATGCTTTAATAAGGAAGGCAATGATCAGAAGGGTTACATAATAAAATGGAAATTGTTAATATAGGAACATGCTATGAGGGGAATGCAAGGAGATACAAAGAAGCAGTGTGCCTCTCTTCCTTTAGGACCAACATTAGAATCAATTGATTCCTTTTATCCAAAGGCAAAGGCCAGACCTCTCTTTAGTTAAAGTTAATTTTTCACTGAACACACATATTTCACCAGATGCTAAAGAGGATATATACACAACTGGATAAAGATAATTTCATAGTTCAGTGGGTGATTGATTGAAGGGGATTCCCACAAGTTCCCTGGGTTCTTTTTACTCAATGCTGAGAATTGGAATCCATCCCAAGGTTTGGTCATTCAAGAGAAAGAGTTTATTAAGCCAGCAGAGGTCTGGAGACAAAGTCTCAAATCAGTGTCCTCCAGCAGCAGAAGTAGTAACATTATATTGGCTTGTGTAGTGCAGGAGTTCAAGATTGACAGGTAGGGAGAGTTTGCATCTTGTGCATGCTCTATAGGACTACATGCTTTAGCGTGCTTGGTCATATATTGCGTGTACAAAAAGTGGCATCTAAATCCAACCCAAGGGTAGAGAGTTTTACCATTATAAAGAACTAAAATTCTCCTAAGTTCATTCTACCCTACCGAGTCTGCTAAAATTTGGCAAGTCCTAGTTTGTGGGTATGAAATTTTTGTGGTTACCTTCTGACAACAGCTACTGTAGTTTTGTTCGGTTGGCTGTGGCTACAAGGCTAAGGTTAGCTTAATAGGGTCTAACAGATGAAGACAGAAGTTGGATGGGGGTAATTCATACAAGTTGTCCTTATATAATTACTTAATTTTTGTGCCTTCTGTACTTTGATCTTACTTGGATCCCAGACCATCTTGTTTGGGTGAGCTTGTGTAGTTTCCCTTAATCCACAAAGAAATTTTCAAACAGTACCTTTTTTAAAATAATTAATTCATTTTATTTTTAAAGAGGCTTTAGATTACATGAATATTACATAAAAATATAAGGGATTCCAATATGCCCCACTCCCTTGCCCTCCCTCAATTTCCCCTATTAACAACTTCCTTCATTAATGTGGCACATTTGTTACAATTGATGAACCTATGTTGAAGCATTGCTACTAACTGTGGACTACAGTTTACTAATCCTTTCTTCACTTTCAGAACATTATTGACCTTACAAGACCAAGGTCTCACCTTGATCTTCCATCTAATTTCAGATCAATATGAAGGCATAATTGTCTTCACTTCTTCCTCCTTTCTGATAGCAGAGACCCTTTTCATGAAACCACTTTCTCTGACCCATCTGAACCCATTCACAGTGTTTCTCAGAGGGGGGCTCTGTTCTAGCCTATGGCATCTCGTAATTTGAATATTCTATATGGACTCTTAGGCAAAAGCAGGTTCATAAAGTACCAGAATTCTGCATAAGGAATTTAGGAAAGGGAATTATTGACTGCTGAGGCAAAATACACAATAAAAATACATGCATTGAAATGACTTTTTAAAACAATGGAAAATAATTCTCCATGAACTTCTTCAACATGATAAAAGACATACATGAAAAACTTACAACTAACATCATTTTCAGTGATGCTAAAGACTTTCTAAGATCTGGAAAAAGATAAAGATGCCCAATGTCACCGTTCATATTTAAATTTGTGTGAGAAGTACTTGCTCAAGCACTTAGGCAAGAAAAAAACACAAAAGAAATCTAAATTGGAAAGGAAGAAGTAAAAACTTCAGTTATTTGCAGATGACATAATTTGTTGGAAAAGATGCTGAGAGCCAGAGCATAAAGGGTTAAGCATTTAAAAAGCATGCTTGCTGGCAGAGAAACATTAGTAAATGTTTCCAAGGACACTGCATACTGCAGACATCAGTGGGAGGAGGCAGAGTGGAATGAACACACCACTAAGATGTT